>JARUPV020000111.1:55000-56888 GCA_030347415.2 Decapterus maruadsi | reverse complement strand
AACCCTAACCTTAACCTTAACCTTAACCATAACCTTAACCTTAACCTTAACCGTAATCCCTATTTTAATTTAATTTTAATTTTAATTAATTTTAATTTTAATTTAATTTTAATTTTAATTTTAATTTTAATTTTAATTTTAATTTTTTAATTTTAATTTTAATTTTAATTTTAATTTTAATTTTAATTTTAATTTTAATTTTAATTAATTTTAATTTTAATTTTAATTTTAATTTTAATTTTAATTTTAATTTTAATTTTAATTTTAATTTTAATTTTAATTTTAATTTTAATTTTAATTTTAATTTTAATTTTAATTTTAATTTTAATTTTAATTTTTTAATTTTAATTTTAATTTTAATTTTAATTTTAATTTTAATTTTAATTTTAATTTTAATTTTAATTTTAATTTTAATTTTAATTTTAATTTTAATTTTAATTTTAATTTTAATTTTAATTTTAATTTTAATTTTAATTTTAATTTTAATTTTAATTTTAATTTTAATTTTAATTTTAATTTTAATTTTAATTTTAATTTTAATTTTAATTTTAATTTTAATTTTAATTTTAATTTTAATTTTAATTTTAATTTTAATTTTAATTTTAATTTTAATTTTAATTTTAATTTTAATTTTAATTTTAATTTTAATTTTAATTTTAATTTTAATTTTAATTTTAATTTTAATTTTAATTTTAATTTTTTTAATTTTAATTTTAATTTTAATTTTAATTTTAATTTTAATTTTAATTTTTTTAATTTTAATTTTAATTTTAATTTTAATTTTAATTTTAATTTTAATTTTAATTTTAATTTTAATTTTAATTTTAATTTTAATTTTAATTTTAATTTTAATTTTAATTTTAATTTTAATTTTAATTTTAATTTTAATTTTAATTTTAATTTTAATTTTAATTTTAATTTTAATTTTAATTTTAATTTTAATTTTAATTTTAATTTTAATTTTAATTTTAATTTTAATTTTAATTTTAATTTTAATTTTAATTTTAATTTTAATTTTAATTTTTTTAATTTTAATTTTAATTTTAATTTTAATTTTAATTTTAATTTTAATTTTAATTTTAATTTTAATTTTAATTTTAATTTTAATTTTAATTTTAATTTTAATTTTAATTTTAATTTTAATTTTAATTTTAATTTTAATTTTAATTTTAATTTTAATTTTAATTTTAATTTTAATTTTAATTTTAATTTTAATTTTAATTTTAATTTTAATTTTAATTTTAATTTTAATTTTAATTTTAATTTTAATTTTAATTTTAATTTTAATTTTAATTTTAATTTTTTTAATTTTAATTTTAATTTTAATTTTAATTTTAATTTTAATTTTAATTTTAATTTTAATTTTAATTTTAATTTTAATTTTAATTTTAATTTTAATTTTAATTTTAATTTTAATTTTAATTTTAATTTTAATTTTAATTTTAATTTTAATTTTAATTTTAATTTTAATTTTAATTTTAATTTTAATTTTAATTTTAATTTTAATTTTAATTTTAATTTTAATTTTAATTTTAATTTTAATTTTAATTTTAATTTTAATTTTAATTTTAATTTTAATTTTAATTTTAATTTTAATTTTAATTTTAATTTTAATTTTAATTTTAATTTTAATTTTAATTTTAATTTTAATTTTAATTTTAATTTTAATTTTAATTTTAATTTTAATTTTAATTTTAATTTTAATTTTAATTTTAATTTTAATTTTAATTTTAATTTTAATTTTAATTTTAATTTTAATTTTAATTTTAATTTTAATTTTAATTTTAATTTTAATTTTAATTTTAATTTTAATTTTAATTTTAATTTTAATTTTAATTTTAATTTTAATTTTAATTTTAATTTTAATTTTAATTTTAATTTTAATTTT
>JARUPV020000111.1:0-50000 GCA_030347415.2 Decapterus maruadsi | reverse complement strand
ACCCTAACCCTAACCCTAACCCTAACCCTAACCCTAACCCTAACCCTAACCCTAACCCTAACCCTAACCCTAACCCTAACCCTAACCCTAACCCTAACCCTAACCCTAACCCTAACCCTAACCCTAACCCTAACCCTAACCCTAACCCTAACCCTAACCCTAACCCTAACCCTAACCCTAACCCTAACCCTAACCCTAACCCTAACCCTAACCCTAACCCTAACCCTAACCCTAACCCTAACCCTAACCCTAACCCTAACCCTAACCCTAACCCTAACCCTAACCCTAACCCTAACCCTAACCCTAACCCTAACCCCTAACCCTAACCCTAACCCTTTGAGAAGAGAACAAATCCACCAGGTGGAATTACATCCGCCTCCGCAGAATCCACCTGTTGTGTCAGCCACTGCTTGGAACACAGCAGAACACAGTGGCGACTGGTCACCGGACAGACTACCACCAGGACAGCAGACTGATCCACAGCACTCAAATCCTGCTCCTTGTCTCTCACCCGCCTTCCCTTTCCCCATCACTCCTCTCCCCCCTCGCTCTATTTCCTCCCTCCTTACCTCACCCCTTGTCCTTCCTAATATCTCCCCCCTCCTCCCCCCTCTGCCTCTTCCTCTTCCTCCCCCTCTTCCTTTTCCTTCTCTCCCCTCATCTCAAACCCACCCTTCTGCCCTCCCTCCTCCTCTTCCTCCTCCTCCTCCTCCCCCTCCTCCTCCTCCTCCTCTTCCTCCCTCTACCACAGGTGGTGTCCCTTCCCGGGGGGTGGATGAGAGACATGTGGCGCAGCAGGACAGAGTGGAGCCGGTTCGCCAGGCCAACCAAAACCCCTGCGTGGCTCACAACGCAGAGGACGACATCCGGACCAGTGGAGGGGCGGGCTCCTTCCCTGCTCCAGCCCCCGCTACCGGCCGGGTACGCACAGAGGAGGAGCTGGAGAGGGAGGAGTCTGCCCTTCTTGAAAACTTGCCGTTCAGTGATGATGATTTCCAATCGGTGAGCAGGGAAAATGTTCCCCCAACCACACCCTCACCCACATCACTGACACATTCACACATCATCCGTCCTAAGGCACATGAACACACCAACACTAAGCTTAGAGACTGGAACTTAGAGGTCAAAGAGAAAATACTGATCATTGGCGATTCCAATATCAGTAGGATCCCTGCATTTCAGGGCCGAGACACACAGATAGATTGCTATCCTGGTGCAAATTTCTACCACGCACATCATCTCCTCAACAAAACTAGAGTGGTCAAACAACCTGATTTTGTCATTCTGTCTTTTGGTCTCAATCACAAAGCAGCTAACAACAAAAGAGCAGTCCTCGCTGACTTAGACAGAATGATGCAGGTTTCCAAGAGGGTTTTCCCTACAGCACAAGTTTATGTTCCTTTAATAAACTACTCGGGTTCTCTCTCAGCAGGAGAAAAAAACAATTTGGACCTTATTAATGAACATCTGGAGTACAATCACAACTTTTTGCCTGGTTTACCAGATAATGAGTTTGCTACAGGTCATGATAACATTCATTGGACTCCAAAGACAGCAACCGCTATGGTCAAACACTGGCTTGCTTTATTAAACTAGGGGTCCCCGTGAGCCCCACTTTGGGGAGGGGTAAACCTAAAGAGTTTAAGAATGTCATGGTCTTATCTGAAAAAACCAAATTGACTACGGCTCAATTAGCACTTTTAAACAGACTTAGATTTCACAGAATCTGCACACAAAGACAAGACTTCATCCACGCCACGAAAACACTGTTTACAGCATTGAGAGGCAGAGGCTACCATAGGTCCTTTTTAAGAACATGTTTCAGGAACTTTCTCCAAGTTAGACCCATTTTGGTTTCGACTGCACTACCTCTAGTTACCACCTTTTCTCCTACCACCTTGCCGCTCGTTAAAGCCGTCAAACAACATCTGAAAGAATCCTTTGATGTACACAGACCAGATCTTGATATCAGGGTACTGGCAGCAGATAGAAAAAACTCTAACTTGAAAGATCATTTGGTTAAAGCCAAACTCAGAGCAATTCCAAATTCAACCACGAGGAGACAGAGTGGAAGCAGCAAAGAGTATTTCAAACAAATTAACTGGGTTGAAAATACGCACAGAAACAAGGTCTTTAGAACTCAAAAAATGCCTCTGTTCAGACCAAAAACTGCGTTTATCTCATCACCTGTAAAACTTGTAAGGCTATGTATGTAGGTGAAACACAGAACACACTACATGTCAGGTTCATAGCACACAAATCCAACATCATTAGAAAGGCACACACTGACAGACTGGTCGTTCAACACTTCACACAACATGGTTGGTCTGCCGTACAAGCCACTGTCCTTGAGGCTAACCCCCATTGGACAAGGGACCAAAGACGTAGAGCTGAAAGAGACTGGATTGCTCAGCTCTCTACCACACATCCTAGTGGACTGAATGAAAGACTTTACTTCAGACCTTGACTTTTCAATATGATTTGCCACCTGTCATGTGTTCTTTTAATTCATGTTTACATCCTAATCTCTTTTTTTATCACTGTCTTAGTGCCTCAACTTAACCCTTTGATTATTTTTATTGATTATCTGTATTTATTCTAATCTTAGCCGATTGAGCTTCACACCTTAACTCAACCACTGTTTTTATTTTGTTTATTAGTTTATTGCCTAATCCTAACCTAATTGGTACCTATGCCTAAGCTTAACCTTAATTGAATTTAGTGCCTGATCATAACCTGTTTGGGATCTGTGCCTAAGCTTAACCTTAATTGAATTTATTGCCTGAACATAACCTATTTGGTATCTGTGTCTAAGCTTAACCTTAATTGAATTTATTGCCTGAACATAACCTGTTTGATATCTGTGCCTAAGCTTAACCTTAATTCGGATTATTGCCTAAGCTTAACCAGTTAATTGGTATTATGGATGCCTTTACATGTCATTATCCTGAGCTTAACCCTTTGTTTCTCCTTATTATATACTGGTTTTTCATTCTTTTACTATTATTTCATATTATTTCTCATTTTAATTCCATTGAGTTATTTGGTCTTATGATTGGAGTCTAATTTTGACCACATATGACATATACACAACAATATAAAACCCACATGGTTGAATTAATTGAAGACAATGAAAAAAATACATCAATTAATAGGTACAAACACATAATTTGCCCACTTTAACCTCTTGTCCTTTTGTCTTTATATCGTAGGCGAGCTCCACCGATAGTGACTGGCTCTGGGGGGCGCGCAGCTGCAGGTCCAACGAGTGAGCGTGCATCGTAGGGGTGATGCCTTGGGCCTTTGACCTATGGCACCGCCTCTGCAAATCCCCTTCTCCTAACCCGCCAGATCCTGGTTGCAGATCTGTACTGTGGCGCTCCCTAGGCTGGTCACATCAGGGCAGGAGCAACCGAGACCGATCTGAGTCCTTCAGTCTTTCTTCATTGTTTTCATCACCCTTTTGGAGTTCTCTTCTTTTTCAGTAGAAATATAGGCTTTTCATAGCTCATACAGTACTTTGGTTTCTTTGTTTTCATTTCATTTTCTTCCTTTTTTTCTTTTTTCTCCTTTGTTTTCCTTTTTTTCTGTTTTTTTCTTTTTTTCTCTTTTTTTCTTCAATTTTTTTTCTTTTATTACACAACAACTATTTAATGTTCATTTACCAGTATTCTTCTCAACTCAGGTGTAACAGGCAATCCCATTTGCATTGTCCTTTGTGACTTGATTTGAGCCCTGCTCTCAAGTCTGGGATTTAAAATATAAATAGATATATAAAGGAACAGAAAACCATATAGCAGCTCAAACAAACTAAATTCGACATAAATCAGTGATATAATTTGGCATAATTTGACATAATTGGCATAATTTACTCAAAATAAATTAAAAAATTAAAAATTAAAGCAAAATAAATCAAAATAGCAGCTGCTTATAAAATAAAATTGTAATGTATAAGACATGTGATGGTCACTTCAGGATCCAGCCTTTGATATGACTACAAATGATGTTGCATCAGTAACATAAAGGACGTTTACATGACTGTAATTGTAAAATGTTTAACATGAGACCTCTATAAGATATGTGCAGCTTAATGCAGGCTTAGAGTCTTTTATTTATTATTAAAAAACTTATTTTTCATGCCTTAAGGTAATATAATTTGGTATAATTTGACATAATTGGCATAATTTACTCAAAATAAACAAAAAAATAAAAAATTAAAGCAAAATAAAGCAAAAAAGCAGCTGCTTATAAAATAAAACTGTAATGTATAAGACATGTGATAGTCATTTTAGGATCCAGCCTTTGATATGACATAAAATATGTTGCAACAGGAATACATAAAGGATGTTTACATGACTGTAACTGTACAATGTTTAATATGATGCCTCTACAAGATGTGGGCAGCTAAATGTATACTTAGAGCCTTTTATTTATTATTAAAAATTTAATTTTTTATTTTCCATGCTTTAAACCAGCTTAAACAAGCTCTCTTTAAGTTTTTGAACTGCTGGTTCCATGGGGGAGTCTCGTGGTGTCTCTTCGCTGTGGCTGTGGTTCCCTCTGCTGGTTGTAATGGACTACTACATCTTCTTGGAAGTCATTATTATTTCTCATGTATAACATGGAAGCTGAAGAAGCTGATTTTGATTTATTGTATGGACAATTAACCAGGAACATTCTAGAAGCTTTTTTGGAAAAGACTATGCTTCCCTCTCCTGGACAATCCGGATGACTACATCTCTTTGGATTTACTATGGACTTCTATGCAAACTTCACACAAAAAAATGTAGAACATTTGCATTATTTACTATTTTTTTATTTTTTTTTTTCATATTACAAATGTTGATGACATGTTGTCATTATTGAATATTGTTTATTTTACTAAACAAAATTGTGTGTGTTTAAAATTTAAATGCAGAAACAGTCTAACTGTGAAAGCAGTGATATAGTCTCTCTATCGACGTCGCTCCCTCTCTCACGCTGGGAATTGTGGGTGGTGAAAAAAATTAGGACACACCCACTCTTCCCTAGCGGACTGGAGCACCTGACGCGTACTGCCGCACGTAAGAGACTTTTTCTGCATAATTGTAACCTGAAGAAGATTCAGTGAGAATCGAAACGTTGTTACTATACTGGAATTAATTTTTCGACTGAGAATTAAAAGTTGGTGAAAGAGTTCGAGAAGCCTCCGTCCGGCGTTAATAACTCCATTTCACTACACTTCACTCAGCGAATTTTCCACATACACACACACGCACGGCCGACATTTTGTAAGGAGTTTCACCTCACTGCGGCCTGTGGCACCTTTTTTTGCTTTTTCTTTTTTTCCTTTTTTTCTTTTTTGACTTCTTTTGGACTATATATTTTTTAACAAAACAAAATTAACATAAACAAAGAACATGGGAGACACGGGGGAAGACGACTGGACGTACGTGACACGGAGACGCAGACAACAGAGAGGTAGACAAATTGACAGACAGGAGTTCAGGTCTAATGGGATTTACAGTGACCAGGATTATGATTATAATCCGCCTGGACCCCGTTACTACCATCAAAGAGTTTTTCGTGCACCGGAGCCCAGGCCGGGACCGAGACCGGTGCTGGGACAACGGATGGACTACGCGAGGGATCGCCACCAGTCACCTGATTGGCCCAGCCGGGACGCACCCACGCGTTATGACGCACGCGGCAGAGCGGCGCGGAGTCATGAGCGCTCACCGCTGCGAGGGAACCGGAATCGAGGATTTAAACCCTCCCGAGGTAAATATAATAACCACAACAATTACAACTACCGTGACCAAGACACATACAGAGACAGACACGAGAGGAGAGACAAAGACCGGGATAAAGACACTGATAGAAGACGTGAAGCTGGTTACATCCAATCCAATGATCCCAACTTTGCAATAAAAGTCAGGACCATTCATCACATCATTAAAGCTAAACATCACTTACAGAATGTGACCACAGATGTAGCTCCTCCTCTCATTAAAAACACCACACAGAATCTGGCAACTTTGATAAGACCAGCAGCTCCTACTCAAAGAACGAAGGACATGATCACTGGTAATGCCAAAAACTGGGAATTCACCACACTCCTTATTCTAAGGGAACATTATGAGGAATCGATTGCAGTCAACATTGATTACCTGACACAGCTGCAACCCAGAGGCTGGAGGGAGCCTTATGAGATAGCTACCAGGTGGGCCCGTAGAGGACTGGGTTCCAGACTGAGAGCCAAAACTTTGCAGGAAACCAGATCCTTTCTACAAAACAACCTGGATGGCCTGGATCTCCACGACCACAACAACAATGATGACATCTTAAACGGTCGTAATCCGGGGCCGGACGAGCGGGTTGCTCCGCCATCGGTTCCTGCTCGAGACGCTGCCACGACCAACACCACGTGGTGTGCCCCACCGACCTATATACCACCGGCGGCCCTGCCTCTTCCACAGCGTCAGCAGCGGCAGCCAATACGGCCTCCTGCCTCTACAACTGCATATGCATCTGTCATCCAGAGGAGGGAGCCCTTGAGCTCTACTCCACTTAGAGCCACTGAACCAGTCTTGGGATCAGAACCAGCTTTGAGAAGAGAACAAATCCACCAGGTGGAATTACATCCGCCTCCGCAGAATCCACCTGTTGTGTCAGCCACTGCTTGGAACACAGCAGAACACAGTGGCGACTGGTCACCGGACAGACTACCACCAGGACAGCAGACTGATCCACAGCACTCAAATCCTGCTCCTTGTCTCTCACCCGCCTTCCCTTTCCCCATCACTCCTCTCCCCCCTCGCTCTATTTCCTCCCTCCTTACCTCACCCCTTGTCCTTCCTAATATCTCCCCCCTCCTCCCCACTCTGCCTCTTCCTCTTCCTCCCCCTCTTCCTTTTCCTTCTCTCCCCTCATCTCAAACCCACCCTTCTGCCCTCCCTCCTCCTCTTCCTCCTCCTCCTCCTCCCCCTCCTCCTCCTCCTCCTCTTCCTCCCTCTACCACAGGTGGTGTCCCTTCCCGGGGGGTGGATGAGAGACATGTGGCGCAGCAGGACAGAGTGGAGCCGGTTCGCCAGGCCAACCAAAACCCCTGCGTGGCTCACAACGCAGAGGACGACATCCGGACCAGTGGAGGGGCGGGCTCCTTCCCTGCTCCAGCCCCCGCTACCGGCCGGGTACGCACAGAGGAGGAGCTGGAGAGGGAGGAGTCTGCCCTTCTTGAAAACTTGCCGTTCAGTGATGATGATTTCCAATCGGTGAGCAGGGAAAATGTTCCCCCAACCACACCCTCACCCACATCACTGACACATTCACACATCATCCGTCCTAAGGCACATGAACACACCAACACTAAGCTTAGAGACTGGAACTTAGAGGTCAAAGAGAAAATACTGATCATTGGCGATTCCAATATCAGTAGGATCCCTGCATTTCAGGGCCGAGACACACAGATAGATTGCTATCCTGGTGCAAATTTCTACCACGCACATCATCTCCTCAACAAAACTAGAGTGGTCAAACAACCTGATTTTGTCATTCTGTCTTTTGGTCTCAATCACAAAGCAGCTAACAACAAAAGAGCAGTCCTCGCTGACTTAGACAGAATGATGCAGGTTTCCAAGAGGGTTTTCCCTACAGCACAAGTTTATGTTCCTTTAATAAACTACTCGGGTTCTCTCTCAGCAGGAGAAAAAAACAATTTGGACCTTATTAATGAACATCTGGAGTACAATCACAACTTTTTGCCTGGTTTACCAGATAATGAGTTTGCTACAGGTCATGATAACATTCATTGGACTCCAAAGACAGCAACCGCTATGGTCAAACACTGGCTTGCTTTATTAAACTAGGGGTCCCCGTGAGCCCCACTTTGGGGAGGGGTAAACCTAAAGAGTTTAAGAATGTCATGGTCTTATCTGAAAAAACCAAATTGACTACGGCTCAATTAGCACTTTTAAACAGACTTAGATTTCACAGAATCTGCACACAAAGACAAGACTTCATCCACGCCACGAAAACACTGTTTACAGCATTGAGAGGCAGAGGCTACCATAGGTCCTTTTTAAGAACATGTTTCAGGAACTTTCTCCAAGTTAGACCCATTTTGGTTTCGACTGCACTACCTCTAGTTACCACCTTTTCTCCTACCACCTTGCCGCTCGTTAAAGCCGTCAAACAACATCTGAAAGAATCCTTTGATGTACACAGACCAGATCTTGATATCAGGGTACTGGCAGCAGATAGAAAAAACTCTAACTTGAAAGATCATTTGGTTAAAGCCAAACTCAGAGCAATTCCAAATTCAACCACGAGGAGACAGAGTGGAAGCAGCAAAGAGTATTTCAAACAAATTAACTGGGTTGAAAATACGCACAGAAACAAGGTCTTTAGAACTCAAAAAAATGCCTCTGTTCAGACCAAAAACTGCGTTTATCTCATCACCTGTAAAACTTGTAAGGCTATGTATGTAGGTGAAACACAGAACACACTACATGTCAGGTTCATAGCACACAAATCCAACATCATTAGAAAGGCACACACTGACAGACTGGTCGTTCAACACTTCACACAACATGGTTGGTCTGCCGTACAAGCCACTGTCCTTGAGGCTAACCCCCATTGGACAAGGGACCAAAGACGTAGAGCTGAAAGAGACTGGATTGCTCAGCTCTCTACCACACATCCTAGTGGACTGAATGAAAGACTTTACTTCAGACCTTGACTTTTCAATATGATTTGCCACCTGTCATGTGTTCTTTTAATTCATGTTTACATCCTAATCTCTTTTTTTATCACTGTCTTAGTGCCTCAACTTAACCCTTTGATTATTTTTATTGATTATCTGTATTTATTCTAATCTTAGCCGATTGAGCTTCACACCTTAACTCAACCACTGTTTTTATTTTGTTTATTAGTTTATTGCCTAATCCTAACCTAATTGGTACCTATGCCTAAGCTTAACCTTAATTGAATTTAGTGCCTGATCATAACCTGTTTGGGATCTGTGCCTAAGCTTAACCTTAATTGAATTTATTGCCTGAACATAACCTATTTGGTATCTGTGTCTAAGCTTAACCTTAATTGAATTTATTGCCTGAACATAACCTGTTTGATATCTGTGCCTAAGCTTAACCTTAATTCGGATTATTGCCTAAGCTTAACCAGTTAATTGGTATTATGGATGCCTTTACATGTCATTATCCTGAGCTTAACCCTTTGTTTCTCCTTATTATATACTGGTTTTTCATTCTTTTACTATTATTTCATATTATTTCTCATTTTAATTCCATTGAGTTATTTGGTCTTATGATTGGAGTCTAATTTTGACCACATATGACATATACACAACAATATAAAACCCACATGGTTGAATTAATTGAAGACAATGAAAAAAATACATCAATTAATAGGTACAAACACATAATTTGCCCACTTTAACCTCTTGTCCTTTTGTCTTTATATCGTAGGCGAGCTCCACCGATAGTGACTGGCTCTGGGGGGCGCGCAGCTGCAGGTCCAACGAGTGAGCGTGCATCGTAGGGGTGATGCCTTGGGCCTTTGACCTATGGCACCGCCTCTGCAAATCCCCTTCTCCTAACCCGCCAGATCCTGGTTGCAGATCTGTACTGTGGCGCTCCCTAGGCTGGTCACATCAGGGCAGGAGCAACCGAGACCGATCTGAGTCCTTCAGTCTTTCTTCATTGTTTTCATCACCCTTTTGGAGTTCTCTTCTTTTTCAGTAGAAATATAGGCTTTTCATAGCTCATACAGTACTTTGGTTTCTTTGTTTTCATTTCATTTTCTTCCTTTTTTTCTTTTTTCTCCTTTGTTTTCCTTTTTTTCTGTTTTTTTCTTTTTTTCTCTTTTTTTCTTCAATTTTTTTCTTTTATTACACAACAACTATTTAATGTTCATTTACCAGTATTCTTCTCAACTCAGGTGTAACAGGCAATCCCATTTGCATTGTCCTTTGTGACTTGATTTGAGCCCTGCTCTCAAGTCTGGGATTTAAAATATAAATAGATATATAAAGGAACAGAAAACCATATAGCAGCTCAAACAAACTAAATTCGACATAAATCAGTGATATAATTTGGCATAATTTGACATAATTGGCATAATTTACTCAAAATAAATTAAAAAATTAAAAATTAAAGCAAAATAAATCAAAATAGCAGCTGCTTATAAAATAAAATTGTAATGTATAAGACATGTGATGGTCACTTCAGGATCCAGCCTTTGATATGACTACAAATGATGTTGCATCAGTAACATAAAGGACGTTTACATGACTGTAATTGTAAAATGTTTAACATGAGACCTCTATAAGATATGTGCAGCTTAATGCAGGCTTAGAGTCTTTTATTTATTATTAAAAAACTTATTTTTCATGCCTTAAGGTAATATAATTTGGTATAATTTGACATAATTGGCATAATTTACTCAAAATAAACAAAAAAATAAAAAATTAAAGCAAAATAAAGCAAAAAAGCAGCTGCTTATAAAATAAAACTGTAATGTATAAGACATGTGATAGTCATTTTAGGATCCAGCCTTTGATATGACATAAAATATGTTGCAACAGGAATACATAAAGGATGTTTACATGACTGTAACTGTACAATGTTTAATATGATGCCTCTACAAGATGTGGGCAGCTAAATGTATACTTAGAGCCTTTTATTTATTATTAAAAATTTAATTTTTTATTTTCCATGCTTTAAACCAGCTTAAACAAGCTCTCTTTAAGTTTTTGAACTGCTGGTTCCATGGGGGAGTCTCGTGGTGTCTCTTCGCTGTGGCTGTGGTTCCCTCTGCTGGTTGTAATGGACTACTACATCTTCTTGGAAGTCATTATTATTTCTCATGTATAACATGGAAGCTGAAGAAGCTGATTTTGATTTATTGTATGGACAATTAACCAGGAACATTCTAGAAGCTTTTTTGGAAAAGACTATGCTTCCCTCTCCTGGACAATCCGGATGACTACATCTCTTTGGATTTACTATGGACTTCTATGCAAACTTCACACAAAAAAATGTAGAACATTTGCATTATTTACTATTTTTTTATTTTTTTTTTTTTTTTTCATATTACAAATGTTGATGACATGTTGTCATTATTGAATATTGTTTATTTTACTAAACAAAATTGTGTGTGTTTAAAATTTAAATGCAGAAACAGTCTAACTGTGAAAGCAGTGATATAGTCTCTCTATCGACGTCGCTCCCTCTCTCACGCTGGGAATTGTGGGTGGTGAAAAAAATTAGGACACACCCACTCTTCCCTAGCGGACTGGAGCACCTGACGCGTACTGCCGCACGTAAGAGACTTTTTCTGCATAATTGTAACCTGAAGAAGATTCAGTGAGAATCGAAACGTTGTTACTATACTGGAATTAATTTTTCGACTGAGAATTAAAAGTTGGTGAAAGAGTTCGAGAAGCCTCCGTCCGGCGTTAATAACTCCATTTCACTACACTTCACTCAGCGAATTTTCCACATACACACACACGCACGGCCGACATTTTGTAAGGAGTTTCACCTCACTGCGGCCTGTGGCACCTTTTTTTGCTTTTTCTTTTTCTCCTTTTTTCTTTTTTGACTTCTTTTGGACTATATATTTTTTAACAAAACAAAATTAACATAAACAAAGAACATGGGAGACACGGGGGAAGACGACTGGACGTACGTGACACGGAGACGCAGACAACAGAGAGGTAGACAAATTGACAGACAGGAGTTCAGGTCTAATGGGATTTACAGTGACCAGGATTATGATTATAATCCGCCTGGACCCCGTTACTACCATCAAAGAGTTTTTCGTGCACCGGAGCCCAGGCCGGGACCGAGACCGGTGCTGGGACAACGGATGGACTACGCGAGGGATCGCCACCAGTCACCTGATTGGCCCAGCCGGGACGCACCCACGCGTTATGACGCACGCGGCAGAGCGGCGCGGAGTCATGAGCGCTCACCGCTGCGAGGGAACCGGAATCGAGGATTTAAACCCTCCCGAGGTAAATATAATAACCACAACAATTACAACTACCGTGACCAAGACACATACAGAGACAGACACGAGAGGAGAGACAAAGACCGGGATAAAGACACTGATAGAAGACGTGAAGCTGGTTACATCCAATCCAATGATCCCAACTTTGCAATAAAAGTCAGGACCATTCATCACATCATTAAAGCTAAACATCACTTACAGAATGTGACCACAGATGTAGCTCCTCCTCTCATTAAAAACACCACACAGAATCTGGCAACTTTGATAAGACCAGCAGCTCCTACTCAAAGAACGAAGGACATGATCACTGGTAATGCCAAAAACTGGGAATTCACCACACTCCTTATTCTAAGGGAACATTATGAGGAATCGATTGCAGTCAACATTGATTACCTGACACAGCTGCAACCCAGAGGCTGGAGGGAGCCTTATGAGATAGCTACCAGGTGGGCCCGTAGAGGACTGGGTTCCAGACTGAGAGCCAAAACTTTGCAGGAAACCAGATCCTTTCTACAAAACAACCTGGATGGCCTGGATCTCCACGACCACAACAACAATGATGACATCTTAAACGGTCGTAATCCGGGGCCGGACGAGCGGGTTGCTCCGCCATCGGTTCCTGCTCGAGACGCTGCCACGACCAACACCACGTGGTGTGCCCCACCGACCTATATACCACCGGCGGCCCTGCCTCTTCCACAGCGTCAGCAGCGGCAGCCAATACGGCCTCCTGCCTCTACAACTGCATATGCATCTGTCATCCAGAGGAGGGAGCCCTTGAGCTCTACTCCACTTAGAGCCACTGAACCAGTCTTGGGATCAGAACCAGCTTTGAGAAGAGAACAAATCCACCAGGTGGAATTACATCCGCCTCCGCAGAATCCACCTGTTGTGTCAGCCACTGCTTGGAACACAGCAGAACACAGTGGCGACTGGTCACCGGACAGACTACCACCAGGACAGCAGACTGATCCACAGCACTCAAATCCTGCTCCTTGTCTCTCACCCGCCTTCCCTTTCCCCATCACTCCTCTCCCCCCTCGCTCTATTTCCTCCCTCCTTACCTCACCCCTTGTCCTTCCTAATATCTCCCCCTCCCCCCTCTGCCTCTTCCTCTTCCTCCCCCTCTTCCTTTTCCTTCTCTCCCCTCATCTCAAACCCACCCTTCTGCCCTCCCTCCTCCTCTTCCTCCTCCTCCTCCTCCCCCTCCTCCTCCTCCTCCTCTTCCTCCCTCTACCACAGGTGGTGTCCCTTCCCGGGGGGTGGATGAGAGACATGTGGCGCAGCAGGACAGAGTGGAGCCGGTTCGCCAGGCCAACCAAAACCCCTGCGTGGCTCACAACGCAGAGGACGACATCCGGACCAGTGGAGGGGCGGGCTCCTTCCCTGCTCCAGCCCCCGCTACCGGCCGGGTACGCACAGAGGAGGAGCTGGAGAGGGAGGAGTCTGCCCTTCTTGAAAACTTGCCGTTCAGTGATGATGATTTCCAATCGGTGAGCAGGGAAAATGTTCCCCCAACCACACCCTCACCCACATCACTGACACATTCACACATCATCCGTCCTAAGGCACATGAACACACCAACACTAAGCTTAGAGACTGGAACTTAGAGGTCAAAGAGAAAATACTGATCATTGGCGATTCCAATATCAGTAGGATCCCTGCATTTCAGGGCCGAGACACACAGATAGATTGCTATCCTGGTGCAAATTTCTACCACGCACATCATCTCCTCAACAAAACTAGAGTGGTCAAACAACCTGATTTTGTCATTCTGTCTTTTGGTCTCAATCACAAAGCAGCTAACAACAAAAGAGCAGTCCTCGCTGACTTAGACAGAATGATGCAGGTTTCCAAGAGGGTTTTCCCTACAGCACAAGTTTATGTTCCTTTAATAAACTACTCGGGTTCTCTCTCAGCAGGAGAAAAA
This sequence comes from Decapterus maruadsi, assembly GCA_030347415.2. Taxonomy (NCBI): domain Eukaryota; kingdom Metazoa; phylum Chordata; class Actinopteri; order Carangiformes; family Carangidae; genus Decapterus; species Decapterus maruadsi. The sequence continues at coordinate 36,057 of JARUPV020000111.1, read as the reverse complement.
AACAATTTGGACCTTATTAATGAACATCTGGAGTACAATCACAACTTTTTGCCTGGTTTACCAGATAATGAGTTTGCTACAGGTCATGATAACATTCATTGGACTCCAAAGACAGCAACCGCTATGGTCAAACACTGGCTTGCTTTATTAAACTAGGGGTCCCCGTGAGCCCCACTTTGGGGAGGGGTAAACCTAAAGAGTTTAAGAATGTCATGGTCTTATCTGAAAAAACCAAATTGACTACGGCTCAATTAGCACTTTTAAACAGACTTAGATTTCACAGAATCTGCACACAAAGACAAGACTTCATCCACGCCACGAAAACACTGTTTACAGCATTGAGAGGCAGAGGCTACCATAGGTCCTTTTTAAGAACATGTTTCAGGAACTTTCTCCAAGTTAGACCCATTTTGGTTTCGACTGCACTACCTCTAGTTACCACCTTTTCTCCTACCACCTTGCCGCTCGTTAAAGCCGTCAAACAACATCTGAAAGAATCCTTTGATGTACACAGACCAGATCTTGATATCAGGGTACTGGCAGCAGATAGAAAAAACTCTAACTTGAAAGATCATTTGGTTAAAGCCAAACTCAGAGCAATTCCAAATTCAACCACGAGGAGACAGAGTGGAAGCAGCAAAGAGTATTTCAAACAAATTAACTGGGTTGAAAATACGCACAGAAACAAGGTCTTTAGAACTCAAAAAAATGCCTCTGTTCAGACCAAAAACTGCGTTTATCTCATCACCTGTAAAACTTGTAAGGCTATGTATGTAGGTGAAACACAGAACACACTACATGTCAGGTTCATAGCACACAAATCCAACATCATTAGAAAGGCACACACTGACAGACTGGTCGTTCAACACTTCACACAACATGGTTGGTCTGCCGTACAAGCCACTGTCCTTGAGGCTAACCCCCATTGGACAAGGGACCAAAGACGTAGAGCTGAAAGAGACTGGATTGCTCAGCTCTCTACCACACATCCTAGTGGACTGAATGAAAGACTTTACTTCAGACCTTGACTTTTCAATATGATTTGCCACCTGTCATGTGTTCTTTTAATTCATGTTTACATCCTAATCTCTTTTTTTATCACTGTCTTAGTGCCTCAACTTAACCCTTTGATTATTTTTATTGATTATCTGTATTTATTCTAATCTTAGCCGATTGAGCTTCACACCTTAACTCAACCACTGTTTTTATTTTGTTTATTAGTTTATTGCCTAATCCTAACCTAATTGGTACCTATGCCTAAGCTTAACCTTAATTGAATTTAGTGCCTGATCATAACCTGTTTGGGATCTGTGCCTAAGCTTAACCTTAATTGAATTTATTGCCTGAACATAACCTATTTGGTATCTGTGTCTAAGCTTAACCTTAATTGAATTTATTGCCTGAACATAACCTGTTTGATATCTGTGCCTAAGCTTAACCTTAATTCGGATTATCTGCCTAAGCTTAACTTGGTATTATGGATGCCTTTACATGTCATTATCCTGAGCTTAACCCTTTGTTTCTCCTTATTATATACAATGCCTAAGCTTAACCAGTTAATTGGTATTATGGATGCCTTTACATGTCATTATCCTGAGCTTAACCCTTTGTTTCTCCTTATTATATACTGGTTTTTCATTCTTTTACTATTATTTCATATTATTTCTCATTTTAATTCCATTGAGTTATTTGGTCTTATGATTGGAGTCTAATTTTGACCACATATGACATATACACAACAATATAAAACCCACATGGTTGAATTAATTGAAGACAATGAAAAAAATACATCAATTAATAGGTACAAACACATAATTTGCCCACTTTAACCTCTTGTCCTTTTGTCTTTATATCGTAGGCGAGCTCCACCGATAGTGACTGGCTCTGGGGGGCGCGCAGCTGCAGGTCCAACGAGTGAGCGTGCATCGTAGGGGTGATGCCTTGGGCCTTTGACCTATGGCACCGCCTCTGCAAATCCCCTTCTCCTAACCCGCCAGATCCTGGTTGCAGATCTGTACTGTGGCGCTCCCTAGGCTGGTCACATCAGGGCAGGAGCAACCGAGACCGATCTGAGTCCTTCAGTCTTTCTTCATTGTTTTCATCACCCTTTTGGAGTTCTCTTCTTTTTCAGTAGAAATATAGGCTTTTCATAGCTCATACAGTACTTTGGTTTCTTTGTTTTCATTTCATTTTCTTCCTTTTTTTTTTTTTTCTCCTTTGTTTTCCTTTTTTTCTGTTTTTTTCTTTTTTTCTCTTTTTTTTTCTTCAATTTTTTTCTTTTATTACACAACAACTATTTAATGTTCATTTACCAGTATTCTTCTCAACTCAGGTGTAACAGGCAATCCCATTTGCATTGTCCTTTGTGACTTGATTTGAGCCCTGCTCTCAAGTCTGGGATTTAAAATATAAATAGATATATAAAGGAACAGAAAACCATATAGCAGCTCAAACAAACTAAATTCGACATAAATCAGTGATATAATTTGGCATAATTTGACATAATTGGCATAATTTACTCAAAATAAATTAAAAAATTAAAAATTAAAGCAAAATAAATCAAAATAGCAGCTGCTTATAAAATAAAATTGTAATGTATAAGACATGTGATGGTCACTTCAGGATCCAGCCTTTGATATGACTACAAATGATGTTGCATCAGTAACATAAAGGACGTTTACATGACTGTAATTGTAAAATGTTTAACATGAGACCTCTATAAGATATGTGCAGCTTAATGCAGGCTTAGAGTCTTTTATTTATTATTAAAAAACTTATTTTTCATGCCTTAAGGTAATATAATTTGGTATAATTTGACATAATTGGCATAATTTACTCAAAATAAACAAAAAAATAAAAAATTAAAGCAAAATAAAGCAAAAAAGCAGCTGCTTATAAAATAAAACTGTAATGTATAAGACATGTGATAGTCATTTTAGGATCCAGCCTTTGATATGACATAAAATATGTTGCAACAGGAATACATAAAGGATGTTTACATGACTGTAACTGTACAATGTTTAATATGATGCCTCTACAAGATGTGGGCAGCTAAATGTATACTTAGAGCCTTTTATTTATTATTAAAAATTTAATTTTTTATTTTCCATGCTTTAAACCAGCTTAAACAAGCTCTCTTTAAGTTTTTGAACTGCTGGTTCCATGGGGGAGTCTCGTGGTGTCTCTTCGCTGTGGCTGTGGTTCCCTCTGCTGGTTGTAATGGACTACTACATCTTCTTGGAAGTCATTATTATTTCTCATGTATAACATGGAAGCTGAAGAAGCTGATTTTGATTTATTGTATGGACAATTAACCAGGAACATTCTAGAAGCTTTTTTGGAAAAGACTATGCTTCCCTCTCCTGGACAATCCGGATGACTACATCTCTTTGGATTTACTATGGACTTCTATGCAAACTTCACACAAAAAAATGTAGAACATTTGCATTATTTACTATTTTTTTATTTTTTTTTTCATATTACAAATGTTGATGACATGTTGTCATTATTGAATATTGTTTATTTTACTAAACAAAATTGTGTGTGTTTAAAATTTAAATGCAGAAACAGTCTAACTGTGAAAGCAGTGATATAGTCTCTCTATCGACGTCGCTCCCTCTCTCACGCTGGGAATTGTGGGTGGTGAAAAAAATTAGGACACACCCACTCTTCCCTAGCGGACTGGAGCACCTGACGCGTACTGCCGCACGTAAGAGACTTTTTCTGCATAATTGTAACCTGAAGAAGATTCAGTGAGAATCGAAACGTTGTTACTATACTGGAATTAATTTTTCGACTGAGAATTAAAAGTTGGTGAAAGAGTTCGAGAAGCCTCCGTCCGGCGTTAATAACTCCATTTCACTACACTTCACTCAGCGAATTTTCCACATACACACACACGCACGGCCGACATTTTGTAAGGAGTTTCACCTCACTGCGGCCTGTGGCACCTTTTTTTGCTTTTTCTTTTTCTCCTTTTTTCTTTTTTGACTTCTTTTGGACTATATATTTTTTAACAAAAACAAAATTAACATAAACAAAGAACATGGGAGACACGGGGGAAGACGACTGGACGTACGTGACACGGAGACGCAGACAACAGAGAGGTAGACAAATTGACAGACAGGAGTTCAGGTCTAATGGGATTTACAGTGACCAGGATTATGATTATAATCCGCCTGGACCCCGTTACTACCATCAAAGAGTTTTTCGTGCACCGGAGCCCAGGCCGGGACCGAGACCGGTGCTGGGACAACGGATGGACTACGCGAGGGATCGCCACCAGTCACCTGATTGGCCCAGCCGGGACGCACCCACGCGTTATGACGCACGCGGCAGAGCGGCGCGGAGTCATGAGCGCTCACCGCTGCGAGGGAACCGGAATCGAGGATTTAAACCCTCCCGAGGTAAATATAATAACCACAACAATTACAACTACCGTGACCAAGACACATACAGAGACAGACACGAGAGGAGAGACAAAGACCGGGATAAAGACACTGATAGAAGACGTGAAGCTGGTTACATCCAATCCAATGATCCCAACTTTGCAATAAAAGTCAGGACCATTCATCACATCATTAAAGCTAAACATCACTTACAGAATGTGACCACAGATGTAGCTCCTCCTCTCATTAAAAACACCACACAGAATCTGGCAACTTTGATAAGACCAGCAGCTCCTACTCAAAGAACGAAGGACATGATCACTGGTAATGCCAAAAACTGGGAATTCACCACACTCCTTATTCTAAGAGAACATTATGAGGAATCGATTGCAGTCAACATTGATTACCTGACACAGCTGCAACCCAGAGGCTGGAGGGAGCCTTATGAGATAGCTACCAGGTGGGCCCGTAGAGGACTGGGTTCCAGACTGAGAGCCAAAACTTTGCAGGAAACCAGATCCTTTCTACAAAACAACCTGGATGGCCTGGATCTCCACGACCACAACAACAATGATGACATCTTAAACGGTCGTAATCCGGGGCCGGACGAGCGGGTTGCTCCGCCATCGGTTCCTGCTCGAGACGCTGCCACGACCAACACCACGTGGTGTGCCCCACCGACCTATATACCACCGGCGGCCCTGCCTCTTCCACAGCGTCAGCAGCGGCAGCCAATACGGCCTCCTGCCTCTACAACTGCATATGCATCTGTCATCCAGAGGAGGGAGCCCTTGAGCTCTACTCCACTTAGAGCCACTGAACCAGTCTTGGGATCAGAACCAGCTTTGAGAAGAGAACAAATCCACCAGGTGGAATTACATCCGCCTCCGCAGAATCCACCTGTTGTGTCAGCCACTGCTTGGAACACAGCAGAACACAGTGGCGACTGGTCACCGGACAGACTACCACCAGGACAGCAGACTGATCCACAGCACTCAAATCCTGCTCCTTGTCTCTCACCCGCCTTCCCTTTCCCCATCACTCCTCTCCCCCCTCGCTCTATTTCCTCCCTCCTTACCTCACCCCTTGTCCTTCCTAATATCTCCCCCTCCTCCCCCTCTGCCTCTTCCTCTCCTCCCCCTCTTCCTTTTCCTTCTCTCCCCTCATCTCAAACCCACCCTTCTGCCCTCCCTCCTCCTCTTCCTCCTCCTCCTCCTCCCCCTCCTCCTCCTCCTCCTCTTCCTCCCTCTACCACAGGTGGTGTCCCTTCCCGGGGGGTGGATGAGAGACATGTGGCGCAGCAGGACAGAGTGGAGCCGGTTCGCCAGGCCAACCAAAACCCCTGCGTGGCTCACAACGCAGAGGACGACATCCGGACCAGTGGAGGGGCGGGCTCCTTCCCTGCTCCAGCCCCCGCTACCGGCCGGGTACGCACAGAGGAGGAGCTGGAGAGGGAGGAGTCTGCCCTTCTTGAAAACTTGCCGTTCAGTGATGATGATTTCCAATCGGTGAGCAGGGAAAATGTTCCCCCAACCACACCCTCACCCACATCACTGACACATTCACACATCATCCGTCCTAAGGCACATGAACACACCAACACTAAGCTTAGAGACTGGAACTTAGAGGTCAAAGAGAAAATACTGATCATTGGCGATTCCAATATCAGTAGGATCCCTGCATTTCAGGGCCGAGACACACAGATAGATTGCTATCCTGGTGCAAATTTCTACCACGCACATCATCTCCTCAACAAAACTAGAGTGGTCAAACAACCTGATTTTGTCATTCTGTCTTTTGGTCTCAATCACAAAGCAGCTAACAACAAAAGAGCAGTCCTCGCTGACTTAGACAGAATGATGCAGGTTTCCAAGAGGGTTTTCCCTACAGCACAAGTTTATGTCCCTTTAATAAACTACTCGGGTTCTCTCTCAGCAGGAGAAAAAAACAATTTGGACCTTATTAATGAACATCTGGAGTACAATCACAACTTTTTGCCTGGTTTACCAGATAATGAGTTTGCTACAGGTCATGATAACATTCATTGGACTCCAAAGACAGCAACCGCCATGGTCAAACACTGGCTTGCTTTATTAAACTAGGGGTCCCCGTGAGCCCCACTTTGGGGAGGGGTAAACCTAAAGAGTTTAAGAATGTCATGGTCTTATCTGAAAAAACCAAATTGACTACGGCTCAATTAGCACTTTTAAACAGAGGTCTAACGTTCATTCCAACTAGAGGCAGTGCAGCCGAAATCCTACCTCAAACCAGAATGGATCTACAAAGCTATCACAGAACGCTCAAATTGTGGAGTTACTATGAAGATAGGGGGAGAGCACCAAATTACCCTTTACTGCTAAGTCTAAATGGACTCCACCAGATATTAGCTTGCCTGACCACATCAGAGATATTATCCGGAAAGATGTAGACTTCTTTGAGAACAGATTCAGAGTAAGACCTCTTAAATCAAACCTCTCCCCTGAGGAAAATAGGGCCCTCATTGAACTCAAAAACAATAAGGATATTGTCATTAAACCTGCAGACAAAGGTAGTATGGTAGTTGTCATGGACAGAGAACAATATATTTGGGAAGCCATTAGACAACTTAATGATAACAGATACTATTCCAAATTGATAAGCCCATCTATTTAGAAACATTTGATATTGTACAGAAAATCTTCAAAAAATTCATGATAAAAAACTCATTAATATTAAACAATACCATTACCTCATTGGCAACTCTGAACCGAGAGCAAGAAGATTTTATTTGCTTCCAAAAATACACAAGAGTCCACAAGCATGGAGTGTTCCTAATAAAATCCCACCAGGCAGACCAATAGTGTCGGACTGCGAGAGTGAAACGTGCGGTCAGCTGAATTCATTGATTTTTATCTAAACCCCTTAGCCAAGACTCATAAGAGCTACATTAAAGATACCTATGACTTTATTGAAAAAATTAAAAATCTGCATATTCCCTCAGAGGCATTGCTGTTCACAATAGATGTGGACAGCCTTTATACCAACATTGACACATCACAGGGAATCAAAGCAGTTAAAGACATTTTTCAGAAAAATTACGACAAAAAACGTCCAGATAAAGAACTACTCCAATTATTGGAAATTAATCTGACCAAAAATGACTTCCTATTCGACGACAAATTTTATCTTCAAGTCAAAGGTACTGCTATGGGCAAGAAGTTTGCCCCAGCCTATGCTGATATTTTTATGGCTTCATGGGAAGCCTCTGCTCTCAGTACATGCAGTAAACAGCCCCTCCATTATTACAGATACCTTGATGATATTTGGGGTGTATGGGATGGATCACAATCAGAATTTGACACTTTTTTGCACACATTAAACAACCATAACCCTAACATTAAGCTAAAAGCATCCACACATAGTATTGCAGTAGACTTTCTAGACACTACCACATTTAAAGGCCCATGCTTTCACAACACGAACACATTGGATGTCAAAGTCTTTTTCAAAGACACTGATACACACGCACTTTTACACAAAACAAGCTTTCATCCAAGACACACGTTTGCAGGTCTGGTTAAGTCACAATTACTTAGATTTCACAGAATCTGCACACAAAGACAAGACTTCATCCACGCCACGAAAACACTGTTTACAGCATTGAGAGGCAGAGGCTACCATAGGTCCTTTTTAAGAACATGTTTCAGGAACTTTCTCCAAGTTAGACCCATTTTGGTTTCGACTGCACTACCTCTAGTTACCACCTTTTCTCCTACCACCTTGCCGCTCGTTAAAGCCGTCAAACAACATCTGAAAGAATCCTTTGATGTACACAGACCAGATCTTGATATCAGGGTACTGGCAGCATATAGAAAAAACTCTAACTTGAAAGATCATTTGGTTAAAGCCAAACTCAGAGCAATTCCAAATTCAACCACGAGGAGACAGAGTGGAAGCAGCAAAGAGTATTTCAAACAAATTAACTGGGTTGAAAATACGCACAGAAACAAGGTCTTTAGAACTCAAAAAAATGCCTCTGTTCAGACCAAAAACTGCGTTTATCTCATCACCTGTAAAACTTGTAAGGCTATGTATGTAGGTGAAACACAGAACACACTACATGTCAGGTTCATAGCACACAAATCCAACATCATTAGAAAGGCACACACTGACAGACTGGTCGTTCAACACTTCACACAACATGGTTGGTCTGCCGTACAAGCCACTGTCCTTGAGGCTAACCCCCATTGGACAAGGGACCAAAGACGTAGAGCTGAAAGAGACTGGATTGCTCAGCTCTCTACCACACATCCTAGTGGACTGAATGAAAGACTTTACTTCAGACCTTGACTTTTCAATATGATTTGCCACCTGTCATGTGTTCTTTTAATTCATGTTTACATCCTAATCTCTTTTTTTATCACTGTCTTAGTGCCTCAACTTAACCCTTTGATTATTTTTATTGATTATCTGTATTTATTCTAATCTTAGCCGATTGAGCTTCACACCTTAACTCAACCACTGTTTTTATTTTGTTTATTAGTTTATTGCCTAATCCTAACCTAATTGGTACCTATGCCTAAGCTTAACCTTAATTGAATTTAGTGCCTGATCATAACCTGTTTGGGATCTGTGCCTAAGCTTAACCTTAATTGAATTTATTGCCTGAACATAACCTATTTGGTATCTGTGTCTAAGCTTAACCTTAATTGAATTTATTGCCTGAACATAACCTGTTTGATATCTGTGCCTAAGCTTAACCTTAATTCGGATTATTGCCTAAGCTTAACCAGTTAATTGGTATTATGGATGCCTTTACATGTCATTATCCTGAGCTTAACCCTTTGTTTCTCCTTATTATATACTGGTTTTTCATTCTTTTACTATTATTTCATATTATTTCTCATTTTAATTCCATTGAGTTACTTGGTCTTATGATTGGAGTCTAATTTTGACCACATATGACATATACACAACAATATAAAACCCACATGGTTGAATTAATTGAAGACAATGAAAAAAATACATCAATTAATAGGTACAAACACATAATTTGCCCACTTTAACCTCTTGTCCTTTTGTCTTTATATCGTAGGCGAGCTCCACCGATAGTGACTGGCTCTGGGGGGCGCGCAGCTGCAGGTCCAACGAGTGAGCGTGCATCGTAGGGGTGATGCCTTGGGCCTTTGACCTATGGCACCGCCTCTGCAAATCCCCTTCTCCTAACCCGCCAGATCCTGGTTGCAGATCTGTACTGTGGCGCTCCCTAGGCTGGTCACATCAGGGCAGGAGCAACCGAGACCGATCTGAGTCCTTCAGTCTTTCTTCATTGTTTTCATCACCCTTTTGGAGTTCTTTTCTTTTTCAGTAGAAATATAGGCTTTTCATAGCTCATACAGTACTTTGGTTTCTTTGTTTTCATTTCATTTTCTTCCTTTTTTTTTTTTTTTCCTTTGTTTTCCTTTTTTTCTGTTTTTTTCTTTTTTTTTCTCTTTTTTTCTTCAATTTTTTTCTTTTATTACACAACAACTATTTAATGTTCATTTGCCAGTATTCTTCTCAACTCAGGTGTAACAGGCAATCCCATTTGCATTGTCCTTTGTGACTTGATTTGAGCCCTGCTCTCAAGTCTGGGATTTAAAATATAAATAGACATATAAAGGAACAGAAAACCATATAGCAGCTCAAACAAACTAAATTCGACATAAATCAGTGATATAATTTGGCATAATTTGACATAATTGGCATAATTTACTCAAAATAAATTAAAAAATTAAAAATTAAAGCAAAATAAATCAAAATAGCAGCTGCTTATAAAATAAAATTGTAATGTATAAGACATGTGATGGTCACTTCAGGATCCAGCCTTTGATATGACTACAAATGATGTTGCATCAGTAACATAAAGGACGTTTACATGACTGTAATTGTAAAATGTTTAACATGAGACCTCTATAAGATATGTGCAGCTTAATGCAGGCTTAGAGTCTTTTATTTATTATTAAAAAACTTATTTTTCATGCCTTAAGGTAATATAATTTGGTATAATTTGACATAATTGGCATAATTTACTCAAAATAAACAAAAAAATAAAAAATTAAAGCAAAATAAAGCAAAAAAGCAGCTGCTTATAAAATAAAACTGTAATGTATAAGACATGTGATAGTCATTTCAGGATCCAGCCTTTGATATGACATAAAATATGTTGCAACAGGAATACATAAAGGATGTTTACATGACTGTAACTGTACAATGTTTAATATGATGCCTCTACAAGATGTGGGCAGCTAAATGTATACTTAGAGCCTTTTATTTATTATTAAAAATTTAATTTTTTATTTTCCATGCTTTAAACCAGCTTAAACAAGCTCTCTTTAAGTTTTTGAACTGCTGGTTCCATGGGGGAGTCTCGTGGGGTCTCTTCGCTGTGGCTGTGGTTCCCTCTGCTGGTTGTAATGGACTACTACATCTTCTTGGAAGTCATTATTATTTCTCATGTATAACATGGAAGCTGAAGAAGCTGATTTTGATTTATTGTATGGACAATTAACCAGGAACATTCTAGAAGCTTTTTTGGAAAAGACTATGCTTCCCTCTCCTGGACAATCCGGATGACTACATCTCTTTGGATTTATTATGGACTTCTATGCAAACTTCACACAAAAAAATGTAGAACATTTGCATTATTTACTATTTTTTTATTTTTCATATTACAAATGTTGATGACATGTTGTCATTATTGAATATTGTTTATTTTACTAAACAAAATTGTGTGTGTTTAAAATTTAAATGCAGAAACAGTCTAACTGTGAAAGCAGTGATATAGTCTCTCTATCGACGTCGCTCCCTCTCTCACGCTGGGAATTGTGGGTGGTGAAAAAAATTAGGACACACCCACTCTTCCCTAGCGGACTGGAGCACCTGACGCGTACTGCCGCACGTAAGAGACTTTTTCTGCATAATTGTAACCTGAAGAAGATTCAGTGAGAATCGAAACGTTGTTACTATACTGGAATTAATTTTTCGACTGAGAATTAAAAGTTGGTGAAAGAGTTCGAGAAGCCTCCGTCCGGCGTTAATAACTCCATTTCACTACACTTCACTCAGCGAATTTTCCACATACACACACACGCACGGCCGACATTTTGTAAGGAGTTTCACCTCACTGCGGCCTGTGGCACCTTTTTTTGCTTTTTCTTTTTCTCCTTTTTTCTTTTTTGACTTCTTTTGGACTATATATTTTTTAACAAAACAAAATTAACATAAACAAAGAACATGGGAGACACGGGGGAAGACGACTGGACGTACGTGACACGGAGACGCAGACAACAGAGAGGTAGACAAATTGACAGACAGGAGTTCAGGTCTAATGGGATTTACAGTGACCAGGATTATGATTATAATCCGCCTGGACCCCGTTACTACCATCAAAGAGTTTTTCGTGCACCGGAGCCCAGGCCGGGACCGAGACCGGTGCTGGGACAACGGATGGACTACGCGAGGGATCGCCACCAGTCACCTGATTGGCCCAGCCGGGACGCACCCACGCGTTATGACGCACGCGGCAGAGCGGCGCGGAGTCATGAGCGCTCACCGCTGCGAGGGAACCGGAATCGAGGATTTAAACCCTCCCGAGGTAAATATAATAACCACAACAATTACAACTACCGTGACCAAGACACATACAGAGACAGACACGAGAGGAGAGACAAAGACCGGGATAAAGACACTGATAGAAGACGTGAAGCTGGTTACATCCAATCCAATGATCCCAACTTTGCAATAAAAGTCAGGACCATTCATCACATCATTAAAGCTAAACATCACTTACAGAATGTGACCACAGATGTAGCTCCTCCTCTCATTAAAAACACCACACAGAATCTGGCAACTTTGATAAGACCAGCAGCTCCTACTCAAAGAACGAAGGACATGATCACTGGTAATGCCAAAAACTGGGAATTCACCACACTCCTTATTCTAAGAGAACATTATGAGGAATCGATTGCAGTCAACATTGATTACCTGACACAGCTGCAACCCAGAGGCTGGAGGGAGCCTTATGAGATAGCTACCAGGTGGGCCCGTAGAGGACTGGGTTCCAGACTGAGAGCCAAAACTTTGCAGGAAACCAGATCCTTTCTACAAAACAACCTGGATGGCCTGGATCTCCACGACCACAACAACAATGATGACATCTTAAACGGTCGTAATCCGGGGCCGGACGAGCGGGTTGCTCCGCCATCGGTTCCTGCTCGAGACGCTGCCACGACCAACACCACGTGGTGTGCCCCACCGACCTATATACCACCGGCGGCCCTGCCTCTTCCACAGCGTCAGCAGCGGCAGCCAATACGGCCTCCTGCCTCTACAACTGCATATGCATCTGTCATCCAGAGGAGGGAGCCCTTGAGCTCTACTCCACTTAGAGCCACTGAACCAGTCTTGGGATCAGAACCAGCTTTGAGAAGAGAACAAATCCACCAGGTGGAATTACATCCGCCTCCGCAGAATCCACCTGTTGTGTCAGCCACTGCTTGGAACACAGCAGAACACAGTGGCGACTGGTCACCGGACAGACTACCACCAGGACAGCAGACTGATCCACAGCACTCAAATCCTGCTCCTTGTCTCTCACCCGCCTTCCCTTTCCCCATCACTCCTCTGCCCCTCGCTCTATTTCCTCCCTCCTTACCTCACCCCTTGTCCTTCCTAATATCTCCCCCTCCTCCCCCTCTGCCTCTTCCTCTTCCTCCCCCTCTTCCTTTTCCTTCTCTCCCCTCATCTCAAACCCACCCTTCTGCCCTCCCTCCTCCTCTTCCTCCTCCTCCTCCTCCCCCTCCTCCTCCTCCTCCTCTTCCTCCCTCTACCACAGGTGGTGTCCCTTCCCGGGGGGTGGATGAGAGACATGTGGCGCAGCAGGACAGAGTGGAGCCGGTTCGCCAGGCCAACCAAAACCCCTGCGTGGCTCACAACGCAGAGGACGACATCCGGACCAGTGGAGGGGCGGGCTCCTTCCCTGCTCCAGCCCCCGCTACCGGCCGGGTACGCACAGAGGAGGAGCTGGAGAGGGAGGAGTCTGCCCTTCTTGAAAACTTGCCGTTCAGTGATGATGATTTCCAATCGGTGAGCAGGGAAAATGTTCCCCCAACCACACCCTCACCCACATCACTGACACATTCACACATCATCCGTCCTAAGGCACATGAACACACCAACACTAAGCTTAGAGACTGGAACTTAGAGGTCAAAGAGAAAATACTGATCATTGGCGATTCCAATATCAGTAGGATCCCTGCATTTCAGGGCCGAGACACACAGATAGATTGCTATCCTGGTGCAAATTTCTACCACGCACATCATCTCCTCAACAAAACTAGAGTGGTCAAACAACCTGATTTTGTCATTCTGTCTTTTGGTCTCAATCACAAAGCAGCTAACAACAAAAGAGCAGTCCTCGCTGACTTAGACAGAATGATGCAGGTTTCCAAGAGGGTTTTCCCTACAGCACAAGTTTATGTCCCTTTAATAAACTACTCGGGTTCTCTCTCAGCAGGAGAAAAAAACAATTTGGACCTTATTAATGAACATCTGGAGTACAATCACAACTTTTTGCCTGGTTTACCAGATAATGAGTTTGCTACAGGTCATGATAACATTCATTGGACTCCAAAGACAGCAACCGCCATGGTCAAACACTGGCTTGCTTTATTAAACTAGGGGTCCCCGTGAGCCCCACTTTGGGGAGGGGTAAACCTAAAGAGTTTAAGAATGTCATGGTCTTATCTGAAAAAACCAAATTGACTACGGCTCAATTAGCACTTTTAAACAGAGGTCTAACGTTCATTCCAACTAGAGGCAGTGCAGCCGAAATCCTACCTCAAACCAGAATGGATCTACAAAGCTATCACAGAACGCTCAAATTGTGGAGTTACTATGAAGATAGGGGGAGAGCACCAAATTACCCTTTACTGCTAAGTCTAAATGGACTCCACCAGATATTAGCTTGCCTGACCACATCAGAGATATTATCCGGAAAGATGTAGACTTCTTTGAGAACAGATTCAGAGTAAGACCTCTTAAATCAAACCTCTCCCCTGAGGAAAATAGGGCCCTCATTGAACTCAAAAACAATAAGGATATTGTCATTAAACCTGCAGACAAAGGTAGTATGGTAGTTGTCATGGACAGAGAACAATATATTTGGGAAGCCATTAGACAACTTAATGATAACAGATACTATTCCAAATTGGATAAGCCCATCTATTTAGAAACATTTGATATTGTACAGAAAATCTTCAAAAAAATTCATGATAAAAAACTCATTAATATTAAACAATACCATTACCTCATTGGCAACTCTGAACCGAGAGCAAGAAGATTTTATTTGCTTCCAAAAATACACAAGAGTCCACAAGCATGGAGTGTTCCTAATAAAATCCCACCAGGCAGACCAATAGTGTCGGACTGCGAGAGTGAAACGTATCGGTCAGCTGAATTCATTGATTTTTATCTAAACCCCTTAGCCAAGACTCATAAGAGCTACATTAAAGATACCTATGACTTTATTGAAAAAATTAAAAATCTGCATATTCCCTCAGAGGCATTGCTGTTCACAATAGATGTGGACAGCCTTTATACCAACATTGACACATCACAGGGAATCAAAGCAGTTAAAGACATTTTTCAGAAAAATTACGACAAAAAACGTCCAGATAAAGAACTACTCCAATTATTGGAAATTAATCTGACCAAAAATGACTTCCTATTCGACGACAAATTTTATCTTCAAGTCAAAGGTACTGCTATGGGCAAGAAGTTTGCCCCAGCCTATGCTGATATTTTTATGGCTTCATGGGAAGCCTCTGCTCTCAGTACATGCAGTAAACAGCCCCTCCATTATTACAGATACCTTGATGATATTTGGGGTGTATGGGATGGATCACAATCAGAATTTGACACTTTTTTGCACACATTAAACAACCATAACCCTAACATTAAGCTAAAAGCATCCACACATAGTATTGCAGTAGACTTTCTAGACACTACCACATTTAAAGGCCCATGCTTTCACAACACGAACACATTGGATGTCAAAGTCTTTTTCAAAGACACTGATACACACGCACTTTTACACAAAACAAGCTTTCATCCAAGACACACGTTTGCAGGTCTGGTTAAGTCACAATTACTTAGATTTCACAGAATCTGCACACAAAGACAAGACTTCATCCACGCCACGAAAACACTGTTTACAGCATTGAGAGGCAGAGGCTACCATAGGTCCTTTTAAGAACATGTTTCAGGAACTTTCTCCAAGTTAGACCCATTTTGGTTTCGACTGCACTACCTCTAGTTACCACCTTTTCTCCTACCACCTTGCCGCTCGTTAAAGCCGTCAAACAACATCTGAAAGAATCCTTTGATGTACACAGACCAGATCTTGATATCAGGGTACTGGCAGCATATAGAAAAAACTCTAACTTGAAAGATCATTTGGTTAAAGCCAAACTCAGAGCAATTCCAAATTCAACCACGAGGAGACAGAGTGGAAGCAGCAAAGAGTATTTCAAACAAATTAACTGGGTTGAAAATACGCACAGAAACAAGGTCTTTAGAACTCAAAAAAATGCCTCTGTTCAGACCAAAAACTGCGTTTATCTCATCACCTGTAAAACTTGTAAGGCTATGTATGTAGGTGAAACACAGAACACACTACATGTCAGGTTCATAGCACACAAATCCAACATCATTAGAAAGGCACACACTGACAGACTGGTCGTTCAACACTTCACACAACATGGTTGGTCTGCCGTACAAGCCACTGTCCTTGAGGCTAACCCCCATTGGACAAGGGACCAAAGACGTAGAGCTGAAAGAGACTGGATTGCTCAGCTCTCTACCACACATCCTAGTGGACTGAATGAAAGACTTTACTTCAGACCTTGACTTTTCAATATGATTTGCCACCTGTCATGTGTTCTTTTAATTCATGTTTACATCCTAATCTCTTTTTTTATCACTGTCTTAGTGCCTCAACTTAACCCTTTGATTATTTTTATTGATTATCTGTATTTATTCTAATCTTAGCCGATTGAGCTTCACACCTTAACTCAACCACTGTTTTTATTTTGTTTATTAGTTTATTGCCTAATCCTAACCTAATTGGTACCTATGCCTAAGCTTAACCTTAATTGAATTTAGTGCCTGATCATAACCTGTTTGGGATCTGTGCCTAAGCTTAACCTTAATTGAATTTATTGCCTGAACATAACCTATTTGGTATCTGTGTCTAAGCTTAACCTTAATTGAATTTATTGCCTGAACATAACCTGTTTGATATCTGTGCCTAAGCTTAACCTTAATTCGGATTATTGCCTAAGCTTAACCAGTTAATTGGTATTATGGATGCCTTTACATGTCATTATCCTGAGCTTAACCCTTTGTTTCTCCTTATTATATACTGGTTTTTCATTCTTTTACTATTATTTCATATTATTTCTCATTTTAATTCCATTGAGTTACTTGGTCTTATGATTGGAGTCTAATTTTGACCACATATGACATATACACAACAATATAAAACCCACATGGTTGAATTAATTGAAGACAATGAAAAAAATACATCAATTAATAGGTACAAACACATAATTTGCCCACTTTAACCTCTTGTCCTTTTGTCTTTATATCGTAGGCGAGCTCCACCGATAGTGACTGGCTCTGGGGGGCGCGCAGCTGCAGGTCCAACGAGTGAGCGTGCATCGTAGGGGTGATGCCTTGGGCCTTTGACCTATGGCACCGCCTCTGCAAATCCCCTTCTCCTAACCCGCCAGATCCTGGTTGCAGATCTGTACTGTGGCGCTCCCTAGGCTGGTCACATCAGGGCAGGAGCAACCGAGACCGATCTGAGTCCTTCAGTCTTTCTTCATTGTTTTCATCACCCTTTTGGAGTTCTTTTCTTTTTCAGTAGAAATATAGGCTTTTCATAGCTCATACAGTACTTTGGTTTCTTTGTTTTCATTTCATTTTCTTCCTTTTTTTTCTTTTTTCTCCTTTGTTTTCCTTTTTTTCTGTTTTTTTCTTTTTTTCTCTTTTTTTCTTCAATTTTTTTTCTTTTATTACACAACAACTATTTAATGTTCATTTGCCAGTATTCTTCTCAACTCAGGTGTAACAGGCAATCCCATTTGCATTGTCCTTTGTGACTTGATTTGAGCCCTGCTCTCAAGTCTGGGATTTAAAATATAAATAGACATATAAAGGAACAGAAAACCATATAGCAGCTCAAACAAACTAAATTCGACATAAATCAGTGATATAATTTGGCATAATTTGACATAATTGGCATAATTTACTCAAAATAAATTAAAAAATTAAAAATTAAAGCAAAATAAATCAAAATAGCAGCTGCTTATAAAATAAAATTGTAATGTATAAGACATGTGATGGTCACTTCAGGATCCAGCCTTTGATATGACTACAAATGATGTTGCATCAGTAACATAAAGGACGTTTACATGACTGTAATTGTAAAATGTTTAACATGAGACCTCTATAAGATATGTGCAGCTTAATGCAGGCTTAGAGTCTTTTATTTATTATTAAAAAACTTATTTTTCATGCCTTAAGGTAATATAATTTGGTATAATTTGACATAATTGGCATAATTTACTCAAAATAAACAAAAAAATAAAAAATTAAAGCAAAATAAAGCAAAAAAGCAGCTGCTTATAAAATAAAACTGTAATGTATAAGACATGTGATAGTCATTTCAGGATCCAGCCTTTGATATGACATAAAATATGTTGCAACAGGAATACATAAAGGATGTTTACATGACTGTAACTGTACAATGTTTAATATGATGCCTCTACAAGATGTGGGCAGCTAAATGTATACTTAGAGCCTTTTATTTATTATTAAAAATTTAATTTTTTATTTTCCATGCTTTAAACCAGCTTAAACAAGCTCTCTTTAAGTTTTTGAACTGCTGGTTCCATGGGGGAGTCTCGTGGGGTCTCTTCGCTGTGGCTGTGGTTCCCTCTGCTGGTTGTAATGGACTACTACATCTTCTTGGAAGTCATTATTATTTCTCATGTATAACATGGAAGCTGAAGAAGCTGATTTTGATTTATTGTATGGACAATTAACCAGGAACATTCTAGAAGCTTTTTTGGAAAAGACTATGCTTCCCTCTCCTGGACAATCCGGATGACTACATCTCTTTGGATTTATTATGGACTTCTATGCAAACTTCACACAAAAAAATGTAGAACATTTGCATTATTTACTATTTTTTTATTTTTCATATTACAAATGTTGATGACATGTTGTCATTATTGAATATTGTTTATTTTACTAAACAAAATTGTGTGTGTTTAAAATTTAAATGCAGAAACAGTCTAACTGTGAAAGCAGTGATATAGTCTCTCTATCGACGTCGCTCCCTCTCTCACGCTGGGAATTGTGGGTGGTGAAAAAAATTAGGACACACCCACTCTTCCCTAGCGGACTGGAGCACCTGACGCGTACTGCCGCACGTAAGAGACTTTTTCTGCATAATTGTAACCTGAAGAAGATTCAGTGAGAATCGAAACGTTGTTACTATACTGGAATTAATTTTTCGACTGAGAATTAAAAGTTGGTGAAAGAGTTCGAGAAGCCTCCGTCCGGCGTTAATAACTCCATTTCACTACACTTCACTCAGCGAATTTTCCACATACACACACACGCACGGCCGACATTTTGTAAGGAGTTTCACCTCACTGCGGCCTGTGGCACCTTTTTTTGCTTTTTCTTTTTCTCCTTTTTTCTTTTTTGACTTCTTTTGGACTATATATTTTTTAACAAAACAAAATTAACATAAACAAAGAACATGGGAGACACGGGGGAAGACGACTGGACGTACGTGACACGGAGACGCAGACAACAGAGAGGTAGACAAATTGACAGACAGGAGTTCAGGTCTAATGGGATTTACAGTGACCAGGATTATGATTATAATCCGCCTGGACCCCGTTACTACCATCAAAGAGTTTTTCGTGCACCGGAGCCCAGGCCGGGACCGAGACCGGTGCTGGGACAACGGATGGACTACGCGAGGGATCGCCACCAGTCACCTGATTGGCCCAGCCGGGACGCACCCACGCGTTATGACGCACGCGGCAGAGCGGCGCGGAGTCATGAGCGCTCACCGCTGCGAGGGAACCGGAATCGAGGATTTAAACCCTCCCGAGGTAAATATAATAACCACAACAATTACAACTACCGTGACCAAGACACATACAGAGACAGACACGAGAGGAGAGACAAAGACCGGGATAAAGACACTGATAGAAGACGTGAAGCTGGTTACATCCAATCCAATGATCCCAACTTTGCAATAAAAGTCAGGACCATTCATCACATCATTAAAGCTAAACATCACTTACAGAATGTGACCACAGATGTAGCTCCTCCTCTCATTAAAAACACCACACAGAATCTGGCAACTTTGATAAGACCAGCAGCTCCTACTCAAAGAACGAAGGACATGATCACTGGTAATGCCAAAAACTGGGAATTCACCACACTCCTTATTCTAAGAGAACATTATGAGGAATCGATTGCAGTCAACATTGATTACCTGACACAGCTGCAACCCAGAGGCTGGAGGGAGCCTTATGAGATAGCTACCAGGTGGGCCCGTAGAGGACTGGGTTCCAGACTGAGAGCCAAAACTTTGCAGGAAACCAGATCCTTTCTACAAAACAACCTGGATGGCCTGGATCTCCACGACCACAACAACAATGATGACATCTTAAACGGTCGTAATCCGGGGCCGGACGAGCGGGTTGCTCCGCCATCGGTTCCTGCTCGAGACGCTGCCACGACCAACACCACGTGGTGTGCCCCACCGACCTATATACCACCGGCGGCCCTGCCTCTTCCACAGCGTCAGCAGCGGCAGCCAATACGGCCTCCTGCCTCTACAACTGCATATGCATCTGTCATCCAGAGGAGGGAGCCCTTGAGCTCTACTCCACTTAGAGCCACTGAACCAGTCTTGGGATCAGAACCAGCTTTGAGAAGAGAACAAATCCACCAGGTGGAATTACATCCGCCTCCGCAGAATCCACCTGTTGTGTCAGCCACTGCTTGGAACACAGCAGAACACAGTGGCGACTGGTCACCGGACAGACTACCACCAGGACAGCAGACTGATCCACAGCACTCAAATCCTGCTCCTTGTCTCTCACCCGCCTTCCCTTTCCCCATCACTCCTCTCCCCCTCGCTCTATTTCCTCCCTCCTTACCTCACCCCTTGTCCTTCCTAATATCTCCCCCTCCTCCCCCTCTGCCTCTTCCTCTTCCTCCCCCTCTTCCTTTTCCTTCTCTCCCCTCATCTCAAACCCACCCTTCTGCCCTCCCTCCTCCTCTTCCTCCTCCTCCTCCTCCCCCTCCTCCTCCTCCTCCTCTTCCTCCCTCTACCACAGGTGGTGTCCCTTCCCGGGGGGTGGATGAGAGACATGTGGCGCAGCAGGACAGAGTGGAGCCGGTTCGCCAGGCCAACCAAAACCCCTGCGTGGCTCACAACGCAGAGGACGACATCCGGACCAGTGGAGGGGCGGGCTCCTTCCCTGCTCCAGCCCCCGCTACCGGCCGGGTACGCACAGAGGAGGAGCTGGAGAGGGAGGAGTCTGCCCTTCTTGAAAACTTGCCGTTCAGTGATGATGATTTCCAATCGGTGAGCAGGGAAAATGTTCCCCCAACCACACCCTCACCCACATCACTGACACATTCACACATCATCCGTCCTAAGGCACATGAACACACCAACACTAAGCTTAGAGACTGGAACTTAGAGGTCAAAGAGAAAATACTGATCATTGGCGATTCCAATATCAGTAGGATCCCTGCATTTCAGGGCCGAGACACACAGATAGATTGCTATCCTGGTGCAAATTTCTACCACGCACATCATCTCCTCAACAAAACTAGAGTGGTCAAACAACCTGATTTTGTCATTCTGTCTTTTGGTCTCAATCACAAAGCAGCTAACAACAAAAGAGCAGTCCTCGCTGACTTAGACAGAATGATGCAGGTTTCCAAGAGGGTTTTCCCTACAGCACAAGTTTATGTCCCTTTAATAAACTACTCGGGTTCTCTCTCAGCAGGAGAAAAAAACAATTTGGACCTTATTAATGAACATCTGGAGTACAATCACAACTTTTTGCCTGGTTTACCAGATAATGAGTTTGCTACAGGTCATGATAACATTCATTGGACTCCAAAGACAGCAACCGCCATGGTCAAACACTGGCTTGCTTTATTAAACTAGGGGTCCCCGTGAGCCCCACTTTGGGGAGGGGTAAACCTAAAGAGTTTAAGAATGTCATGGTCTTATCTGAAAAAACCAAATTGACTACGGCTCAATTAGCACTTTTAAACAGAGGTCTAACGTTCATTCCAACTAGAGGCAGTGCAGCCGAAATCCTACCTCAAACCAGAATGGATCTACAAAGCTATCACAGAACGCTCAAATTGTGGAGTTACTATGAAGATAGGGGGAGAGCACCAAATTACCCTTTACTGCTAAGTCTAAATGGACTCCACCAGATATTAGCTTGCCTGACCACATCAGAGATATTATCCGGAAAGATGTAGACTTTTGAGAACAGATTCAGAGTAAGACCTCTTAAATCAAACCTCTCCCCTGAGGAAAATAGGGCCCTCATTGAACTCAAAAACAATAAGGATATTGTCATTAAACCTGCAGACAAAGGTAGTATGGTAGTTGTCATGGACAGAGAACAATATATTTGGGAAGCCATTAGACAACTTAATGATAACAGATACTATTCCAAATTGGATAAGCCCATCTATTTAGAAACATTTGATATTGTACAGAAAATCTTCAAAAAAATTCATGATAAAAAACTCATTAATATTAAACAATACCATTACCTCATTGGCAACTCTGAACCGAGAGCAAGAAGATTTTATTTGCTTCCAAAAATACACAAGAGTCCACAAGCATGGAGTGTTCCTAATAAAATCCCACCAGGCAGACCAATAGTGTCGGACTGCGAGAGTGAAACGTATCGGTCAGCTGAATTCATTGATTTTTATCTAAACCCCTTAGCCAAGACTCATAAGAGCTACATTAAAGATACCTATGACTTTATTGAAAAAATTAAAAATCTGCATATTCCCTCAGAGGCATTGCTGTTCACAATAGATGTGGACAGCCTTTATACCAACATTGACACATCACAGGGAATCAAAGCAGTTAAAGACATTTTTCAGAAAAATTACGACAAAAAACGTCCAGATAAAGAACTACTCCAATTATTGGAAATTAATCTGACCAAAAATGACTTCCTATTCGACGACAAATTTTATCTTCAAGTCAAAGGTACTGCTATGGGCAAGAAGTTTGCCCCAGCCTATGCTGATATTTTTATGGCTTCATGGGAAGCCTCTGCTCTCAGTACATGCAGTAAACAGCCCCTCCATTATTACAGATACCTTGATGATATTTGGGGTGTATGGGATGGATCACAATCAGAATTTGACACTTTTTTGCACACATTAAACAACCATAACCCTAACATTAAGCTAAAAGCATCCACACATAGTATTGCAGTAGACTTTCTAGACACTACCACATTTAAAGGCCCATGCTTTCACAACACGAACACATTGGATGTCAAAGTCTTTTTCAAAGACACTGATACACACGCACTTTTACACAAAACAAGCTTTCATCCAAGACACACGTTTGCAGGTCTGGTTAAGTCACAATTACTTAGATTTCACAGAATCTGCACACAAAGACAAGACTTCATCCACGCCACGAAAACACTGTTTACAGCATTGAGAGGCAGAGGCTACCATAGGTCCTTTTTAAGAACATGTTTCAGGAACTTTCTCCAAGTTAGACCCATTTTGGTTTCGACTGCACTACCTCTAGTTACCACCTTTTCTCCTACCACCTTGCCGCTCGTTAAAGCCGTCAAACAACATCTGAAAGAATCCTTTGATGTACACAGACCAGATCTTGATATCAGGGTACTGGCAGCATATAGAAAAAACTCTAACTTGAAAGATCATTTGGTTAAAGCCAAACTCAGAGCAATTCCAAATTCAACCACGAGGAGACAGAGTGGAAGCAGCAAAGAGTATTTCAAACAAATTAACTGGGTTGAAAATACGCACAGAAACAAGGTCTTTAGAACTCAAAAAAATGCCTCTGTTCAGACCAAAAACTGCGTTTATCTCATCACCTGTAAAACTTGTAAGGCTATGTATGTAGGTGAAACACAGAACACACTACATGTCAGGTTCATAGCACACAAATCCAACATCATTAGAAAGGCACACACTGACAGACTGGTCGTTCAACACTTCACACAACATGGTTGGTCTGCCGTACAAGCCACTGTCCTTGAGGCTAACCCCCATTGGACAAGGGACCAAAGACGTAGAGCTGAAAGAGACTGGATTGCTCAGCTCTCTACCACACATCCTAGTGGACTGAATGAAAGACTTTACTTCAGACCTTGACTTTTCAATATGATTTGCCACCTGTCATGTGTTCTTTTAATTCATGTTTACATCCTAATCTCTTTTTTTATCACTGTCTTAGTGCCTCAACTTAACCCTTTGATTATTTTTATTGATTATCTGTATTTATTCTAATCTTAGCCGATTGAGCTTCACACCTTAACTCAACCACTGTTTTTATTTTGTTTATTAGTTTATTGCCTAATCCTAACCTAATTGGTACCTATGCCTAAGCTTAACCTTAATTGAATTTAGTGCCTGATCATAACCTGTTTGGGATCTGTGCCTAAGCTTAACCTTAATTGAATTTATTGCCTGAACATAACCTATTTGGTATCTGTGTCTAAGCTTAACCTTAATTGAATTTATTGCCTGAACATAACCTGTTTGATATCTGTGCCTAAGCTTAACCTTAATTCGGATTATTGCCTAAGCTTAACCAGTTAATTGGTATTATGGATGCCTTTACATGTCATTATCCTGAGCTTAACCCTTTGTTTCTCCTTATTATATACTGGTTTTTCATTCTTTTACTATTATTTCATATTATTTCTCATTTTAATTCCATTGAGTTACTTGGTCTTATGATTGGAGTCTAATTTTGACCACATATGACATATACACAACAATATAAAACCCACATGGTTGAATTAATTGAAGACAATGAAAAAAATACATCAATTAATAGGTACAAACACATAATTTGCCCACTTTAACCTCTTGTCCTTTTGTCTTTATATCGTAGGCGAGCTCCACCGATAGTGACTGGCTCTGGGGGGCGCGCAGCTGCAGGTCCAACGAGTGAGCGTGCATCGTAGGGGTGATGCCTTGGGCCTTTGACCTATGGCACCGCCTCTGCAAATCCCCTTCTCCTAACCCGCCAGATCCTGGTTGCAGATCTGTACTGTGGCGCTCCCTAGGCTGGTCACATCAGGGCAGGAGCAACCGAGACCGATCTGAGTCCTTCAGTCTTTCTTCATTGTTTTCATCACCCTTTTGGAGTTCTTTTCTTTTTCAGTAGAAATATAGGCTTTTCATAGCTCATACAGTACTTTGGTTTCTTTGTTTTCATTTCATTTTCTTCCTTTTTTTTTCTTTTTTCTCCTTTGTTTTCCTTTTTTTCTGTTTTTTTCTTTTTTTCTTTTTTTCTTCAATTTTTTTTCTTTTATTACACAACAACTATTTAATGTTCATTTGCCAGTATTCTTCTCAACTCAGGTGTAACAGGCAATCCCATTTGCATTGTCCTTTGTGACTTGATTTGAGCCCTGCTCTCAAGTCTGGGATTTAAAATATAAATAGACATATAAAGGAACAGAAAACCATATAGCAGCTCAAACAAACTAAATTCGACATAAATCAGTGATATAATTTGGCATAATTTGACATAATTGGCATAATTTACTCAAAATAAATTAAAAAATTAAAAATTAAAGCAAAATAAATCAAAATAGCAGCTGCTTATAAAATAAAATTGTAATGTATAAGACATGTGATGGTCACTTCAGGATCCAGCCTTTGATATGACTACAAATGATGTTGCATCAGTAACATAAAGGACGTTTACATGACTGTAATTGTAAAATGTTTAACATGAGACCTCTATAAGATATGTGCAGCTTAATGCAGGCTTAGAGTCTTTTATTTATTATTAAAAAACTTATTTTTCATGCCTTAAGGTAATATAATTTGGTATAATTTGACATAATTGGCATAATTTACTCAAAATAAACAAAAAAATAAAAAATTAAAGCAAAATAAAGCAAAAAAGCAGCTGCTTATAAAATAAAACTGTAATGTATAAGACATGTGATAGTCATTTCAGGATCCAGCCTTTGATATGACATAAAATATGTTGCAACAGGAATACATAAAGGATGTTTACATGACTGTAACTGTACAATGTTTAATATGATGCCTCTACAAGATGTGGGCAGCTAAATGTATACTTAGAGCCTTTTATTTATTATTAAAAATTTAATTTTTTATTTTCCATGCTTTAAACCAGCTTAAACAAGCTCTCTTTAAGTTTTTGAACTGCTGGTTCCATGGGGGAGTCTCGTGGGGTCTCTTCGCTGTGGCTGTGGTTCCCTCTGCTGGTTGTAATGGACTACTACATCTTCTTGGAAGTCATTATTATTTCTCATGTATAACATGGAAGCTGAAGAAGCTGATTTTGATTTATTGTATGGACAATTAACCAGGAACATTCTAGAAGCTTTTTTGGAAAAGACTATGCTTCCCTCTCCTGGACAATCCGGATGACTACATCTCTTTGGATTTATTATGGACTTCTATGCAAACTTCACACAAAAAAATGTAGAACATTTGCATTATTTACTATTTTTTTATTTTTCATATTACAAATGTTGATGACATGTTGTCATTATTGAATATTGTTTATTTTACTAAACAAAATTGTGTGTGTTTAAAATTTAAATGCAGAAACAGTCTAACTGTGAAAGCAGTGATATAGTCTCTCTATCGACGTCGCTCCCTCTCTCACGCTGGGAATTGTGGGTGGTGAAAAAAAATTAGGACACACCCACTCTTCCCTAGCGGACTGGAGCACCTGACGCGTACTGCCGCACGTAAGAGACTTTTTCTGCATAATTGTAACCTGAAGAAGATTCAGTGAGAATCGAAACGTTGTTACTATACTGGAATTAATTTTTCGACTGAGAATTAAAAGTTGGTGAAAGAGTTCGAGAAGCCTCCGTCCGGCGTTAATAACTCCATTTCACTACACTTCACTCAGCGAATTTTCCACATACACACACACGCACGGCCGACATTTTGTAAGGAGTTTCACCTCACTGCGGCCTGTGGCACCTTTTTTTGCTTTTTCTTTTTCTCCTTTTTTCTTTTTTGACTTCTTTTGGACTATATATTTTTTAACAAAACAAAATTAACATAAACAAAGAACATGGGAGACACGGGGGAAGACGACTGGACGTACGTGACACGGAGACGCAGACAACAGAGAGGTAGACAAATTGACAGACAGGAGTTCAGGTCTAATGGGATTTACAGTGACCAGGATTATGATTATAATCCGCCTGGACCCCGTTACTACCATCAAAGAGTTTTTCGTGCACCGGAGCCCAGGCCGGGACCGAGACCGGTGCTGGGACAACGGATGGACTACGCGAGGGATCGCCACCAGTCACCTGATTGGCCCAGCCGGGACGCACCCACGCGTTATGACGCACGCGGCAGAGCGGCGCGGAGTCATGAGCGCTCACCGCTGCGAGGGAACCGGAATCGAGGATTTAAACCCTCCCGAGGTAAATATAATAACCACAACAATTACAACTACCGTGACCAAGACACATACAGAGACAGACACGAGAGGAGAGACAAAGACCGGGATAAAGACACTGATAGAAGACGTGAAGCTGGTTACATCCAATCCAATGATCCCAACTTTGCAATAAAAGTCAGGACCATTCATCACATCATTAAAGCTAAACATCACTTACAGAATGTGACCACAGATGTAGCTCCTCCTCTCATTAAAAACACCACACAGAATCTGGCAACTTTGATAAGACCAGCAGCTCCTACTCAAAGAACGAAGGACATGATCACTGGTAATGCCAAAAACTGGGAATTCACCACACTCCTTATTCTAAGAGAACATTATGAGGAATCGATTGCAGTCAACATTGATTACCTGACACAGCTGCAACCCAGAGGCTGGAGGGAGCCTTATGAGATAGCTACCAGGTGGGCCCGTAGAGGACTGGGTTCCAGACTGAGAGCCAAAACTTTGCAGGAAACCAGATCCTTTCTACAAAACAACCTGGATGGCCTGGATCTCCACGACCACAACAACAATGATGACATCTTAAACGGTCGTAATCCGGGGCCGGACGAGCGGGTTGCTCCGCCATCGGTTCCTGCTCGAGACGCTGCCACGACCAACACCACGTGGTGTGCCCCACCGACCTATATACCACCGGCGGCCCTGCCTCTTCCACAGCGTCAGCAGCGGCAGCCAATACGGCCTCCTGCCTCTACAACTGCATATGCATCTGTCATCCAGAGGAGGGAGCCCTTGAGCTCTACTCCACTTAGAGCCACTGAACCAGTCTTGGGATCAGAACCAGCTTTGAGAAGAGAACAAATCCACCAGGTGGAATTACATCCGCCTCCGCAGAATCCACCTGTTGTGTCAGCCACTGCTTGGAACACAGCAGAACACAGTGGCGACTGGTCACCGGACAGACTACCACCAGGACAGCAGACTGATCCACAGCACTCAAATCCTGCTCCTTGTCTCTCACCCGCCTTCCCTTTCCCCATCACTCCTCTCCCCCTCGCTCTATTTCCTCCCTCCTTACCTCACCCCTTGTCCTTCCTAATATCTCCCCCTCCTCCCCCTCTGCCTCTTCCTCTTCCTCCCCCTCTTCCTTTTCCTTCTCTCCCCTCATCTCAAACCCACCCTTCTGCCCTCCCTCCTCCTCTTCCTCCTCCTCCTCCTCCCCCTCCTCCTCCTCCTCCTCCTCTTCCTCCCTCTACCACAGGTGGTGTCCCTTCCCGGGGGGTGGATGAGAGACATGTGGCGCAGCAGGACAGAGTGGAGCCGGTTCGCCAGGCCAACCAAAACCCCTGCGTGGCTCACAACGCAGAGGACGACATCCGGACCAGTGGAGGGGCGGGCTCCTTCCCTGCTCCAGCCCCCGCTACCGGCCGGGTACG
This sequence comes from Decapterus maruadsi, assembly GCA_030347415.2. Taxonomy (NCBI): domain Eukaryota; kingdom Metazoa; phylum Chordata; class Actinopteri; order Carangiformes; family Carangidae; genus Decapterus; species Decapterus maruadsi. The sequence goes on along the minus strand of JARUPV020000111.1, from coordinate 7,438 downwards.
CACAGAGGAGGAGCTGGAGAGGGAGGAGTCTGCCCTTCTTGAAAACTTGCCGTTCAGTGATGATGATTTCCAATCGGTGAGCAGGGAAAATGTTCCCCCAACCACACCCTCACCCACATCACTGACACATTCACACATCATCCGTCCTAAGGCACATGAACACACCAACACTAAGCTTAGAGACTGGAACTTAGAGGTCAAAGAGAAAATACTGATCATTGGCGATTCCAATATCAGTAGGATCCCTGCATTTCAGGGCCGAGACACACAGATAGATTGCTATCCTGGTGCAAATTTCTACCACGCACATCATCTCCTCAACAAAACTAGAGTGGTCAAACAACCTGATTTTGTCATTCTGTCTTTTGGTCTCAATCACAAAGCAGCTAACAACAAAAGAGCAGTCCTCGCTGACTTAGACAGAATGATGCAGGTTTCCAAGAGGGTTTTCCCTACAGCACAAGTTTATGTCCCTTTAATAAACTACTCGGGTTCTCTCTCAGCAGGAGAAAAAAACAATTTGGACCTTATTAATGAACATCTGGAGTACAATCACAACTTTTTGCCTGGTTTACCAGATAATGAGTTTGCTACAGGTCATGATAACATTCATTGGACTCCAAAGACAGCAACCGCCATGGTCAAACACTGGCTTGCTTTATTAAACTAGGGGTCCCCGTGAGCCCCACTTTGGGGAGGGGTAAACCTAAAGAGTTTAAGAATGTCATGGTCTTATCTGAAAAAACCAAATTGACTACGGCTCAATTAGCACTTTTAAACAGAGGTCTAACGTTCATTCCAACTAGAGGCAGTGCAGCCGAAATCCTACCTCAAACCAGAATGGATCTACAAAGCTATCACAGAACGCTCAAATTGTGGAGTTACTATGAAGATAGGGGGAGAGCACCAAATTACCCTTTACTGCTAAGTCTAAATGGACTCCACCAGATATTAGCTTGCCTGACCACATCAGAGATATTATCCGGAAAGATGTAGACTTCTTTGAGAACAGATTCAGAGTAAGACCTCTTAAATCAAACCTCTCCCCTGAGGAAAATAGGGCCCTCATTGAACTCAAAAACAATAAGGATATTGTCATTAAACCTGCAGACAAAGGTAGTATGGTAGTTGTCATGGACAGAGAACAATATATTTGGGAAGCCATTAGACAACTTAATGATAACAGATACTATTCCAAATTGGATAAGCCCATCTATTTAGAAACATTTGATATTGTACAGAAAATCTTCAAAAAAATTCATGATAAAAAACTCATTAATATTAAACAATACCATTACCTCATTGGCAACTCTGAACCGAGAGCAAGAAGATTTTATTTGCTTCCAAAAATACACAAGAGTCCACAAGCATGGAGTGTTCCTAATAAAATCCCACCAGGCAGACCAATAGTGTCGGACTGCGAGAGTGAAACGTATCGGTCAGCTGAATTCATTGATTTTTATCTAAACCCCTTAGCCAAGACTCATAAGAGCTACATTAAAGATACCTATGACTTTATTGAAAAAATTAAAAATCTGCATATTCCCTCAGAGGCATTGCTGTTCACAATAGATGTGGACAGCCTTTATACCAACATTGACACATCACAGGGAATCAAAGCAGTTAAAGACATTTTTCAGAAAAATTACGACAAAAAACGTCCAGATAAAGAACTACTCCAATTATTGGAAATTAATCTGACCAAAAATGACTTCCTATTCGACGACAAATTTTATCTTCAAGTCAAAGGTACTGCTATGGGCAAGAAGTTTGCCCCAGCCTATGCTGATATTTTTATGGCTTCATGGGAAGCCTCTGCTCTCAGTACATGCAGTAAACAGCCCCTCCATTATTACAGATACCTTGATGATATTTGGGGTGTATGGGATGGATCACAATCAGAATTTGACACTTTTTTGCACACATTAAACAACCATAACCCTAACATTAAGCTAAAAGCATCCACACATAGTATTGCAGTAGACTTTCTAGACACTACCACATTTAAAGGCCCATGCTTTCACAACACGAACACATTGGATGTCAAAGTCTTTTTCAAAGACACTGATACACACGCACTTTTACACAAAACAAGCTTTCATCCAAGACACACGTTTGCAGGTCTGGTTAAGTCACAATTACTTAGATTTCACAGAATCTGCACACAAAGACAAGACTTCATCCACGCCACGAAAACACTGTTTACAGCATTGAGAGGCAGAGGCTACCATAGGTCCTTTTTAAGAACATGTTTCAGGAACTTTCTCCAAGTTAGACCCATTTTGGTTTCGACTGCACTACCTCTAGTTACCACCTTTTCTCCTACCACCTTGCCGCTCGTTAAAGCCGTCAAACAACATCTGAAAGAATCCTTTGATGTACACAGACCAGATCTTGATATCAGGGTACTGGCAGCATATAGAAAAAACTCTAACTTGAAAGATCATTTGGTTAAAGCCAAACTCAGAGCAATTCCAAATTCAACCACGAGGAGACAGAGTGGAAGCAGCAAAGAGTATTTCAAACAAATTAACTGGGTTGAAAATACGCACAGAAACAAGGTCTTTAGAACTCAAAAAAATGCCTCTGTTCAGACCAAAAACTGCGTTTATCTCATCACCTGTAAAACTTGTAAGGCTATGTATGTAGGTGAAACACAGAACACACTACATGTCAGGTTCATAGCACACAAATCCAACATCATTAGAAAGGCACACACTGACAGACTGGTCGTTCAACACTTCACACAACATGGTTGGTCTGCCGTACAAGCCACTGTCCTTGAGGCTAACCCCCATTGGACAAGGGACCAAAGACGTAGAGCTGAAAGAGACTGGATTGCTCAGCTCTCTACCACACATCCTAGTGGACTGAATGAAAGACTTTACTTCAGACCTTGACTTTTCAATATGATTTGCCACCTGTCATGTGTTCTTTTAATTCATGTTTACATCCTAATCTCTTTTTTTATCACTGTCTTAGTGCCTCAACTTAACCCTTTGATTATTTTTATTGATTATCTGTATTTATTCTAATCTTAGCCGATTGAGCTTCACACCTTAACTCAACCACTGTTTTTATTTTGTTTATTAGTTTATTGCCTAATCCTAACCTAATTGGTACCTATGCCTAAGCTTAACCTTAATTGAATTTAGTGCCTGATCATAACCTGTTTGGGATCTGTGCCTAAGCTTAACCTTAATTGAATTTATTGCCTGAACATAACCTATTTGGTATCTGTGTCTAAGCTTAACCTTAATTGAATTTATTGCCTGAACATAACCTGTTTGATATCTGTGCCTAAGCTTAACCTTAATTCGGATTATTGCCTAAGCTTAACCAGTTAATTGGTATTATGGATGCCTTTACATGTCATTATCCTGAGCTTAACCCTTTTTCTCCTTATTATATACTGGTTTTTCATTCTTTTACTATTATTTCATATTATTTCTCATTTTAATTCCATTGAGTTACTTGGTCTTATGATTGGAGTCTAATTTTGACCACATATGACATATACACAACAATATAAAACCCACATGGTTGAATTAATTGAAGACAATGAAAAAAATACATCAATTAATAGGTACAAACACATAATTTGCCCACTTTAACCTCTTGTCCTTTTGTCTTTATATCGTAGGCGAGCTCCACCGATGGTGACTGGCTCTGGGGGGCGCGCAGCTGCAGGTCCAACGAGTGAGCGTGCATCGTAGGGGTGATGCCTTGGGCCTTTGACCTATGGCACCGCCTCTGCAAATCCCCTTCTCCTAACCCCCTAACCCTAACCCTAACCCTAACCCTAACCCTCTCTACGACACTCCCTTCCTGACCCCAACCTAACCCAGAGGGACTTGGTGCATTTTCCCTCTTCTGACCTGGCCTGGCATGCAAATTCTCTAACAGACGCCTGGACATGTCATTTTTACTAACCTTAACCACTCCCAAGTTCTTGCTGGATCGTCTGCTGCTTGCTGGACACTGGTTGGCGCCGCCTGTGGACAGGAAAATGCACAGGGACATGAAATTTACATGGCAGTCTATGGGAAACTTTTCGCAGGAATGTCCTAGACACGCAATCAAGACGTCTATGGAAAGCCCGTCCCGGACTGAGCAAAATGACCAATTTTCAAGTCTAACCCACCTTCCTAGCCAGAGTTACAGATATAACCCTATCCAGCGAAAGCCGCTCTCCCCCACCCCTCCCACCACATAACTTTTGAACCATACATCACACACACTCGATAAGGACATCTACCCCCACTATATCGACCACCAGGAACACGATGACACCACTCCCGAGTCTCTACGACACTCCCTTCCTGACCCCAACCTAACCCAGAGGGACTTGGTGCATTTTCCCTCTTCTGACCTGGCCTGGCATGCAAATTCTCTAACAGACGCCTGGACATGTCATTTTTACTAACCTTAACCACTCCCAAGTTCTTGCTGGATCGTCTGCTGCTTGCTGGACACTGGTTGGCGCCGCCTGTGGACAGGAAAATGCACAGGGACATGAAATTTACATGGCAGTCTATGGGAAACTTTTCGCAGGAATGTCCTAGACACGCAATCAAGACGTCTATGGAAAGCCCGTCCCGGACTGAGCAAAATGACCAATTTTCAAGTCTAACCCACCTTCCTAGCCAGAGTTACAGATATAACCCTATCCAGCGAAAGCCGCTCTCCCCCACCCCTCCCACCACATAACTTTTGAACCATACATCACACACACTCGATAAGGACATCTACCCCCACTATATCGACCACCAGGAACACGATGACACCACTCCCGAGTCTCTACGACACTCCCTTCCTGACCCCAACCTAACCCAGAGGGACTTGGTGCATTTTCCCTCTTCTGACCTGGCCTGGCATGCAAATTCTCTAACAGACGCCTGGACATGTCATTTTTACTAACCTTAACCACTCCCAAGTTCTTGCTGGATCGTCTGCTGCTTGCTGGACACTGGTTGGCGCCGCCTGTGGACAGGAAAATGCACAGGGACATGAAATTTACATGGCAGTCTATGGGAAACTTTTCGCAGGAATGTCCTAGACACGCAATCAAGACGTCTATGGAAAGCCCGTCCCGGACTGAGCAAAATGACCAATTTTCAAGTCTAACCCACCTTCCTAGCCAGAGTTACAGATATAACCCTATCCAGCGAAAGCCGCTCTCCCCCACCCCTCCCACCACATAACTTTTGAACCATACATCACACACACTCGATAAGGACATCTACCCCCACTATATCGACCACCAGGAACACGATGACACCACTCCCGAGTCTCTACGACACTCCCTTCCTGACCCCAACCTAACCCAGAGGGACTTGGTGCATTTTCCCTCTTCTGACCTGGCCTGGCATGCAAATTCTCTAACAGACGCCTGGACATGTCATTTTTACTAACCTTAACCACTCCCAAGTTCTTGCTGGATCGTCTGCTGCTTGCTGGACACTGGTTGGCGCCGCCTGTGGACAGGAAAATGCACAGGGACATCCAATTTACATGGCAGTCTATGGGAAACTTTTCGCAGGAATGTCCTAGACACACAATCAAGACGTCTATGGAAAGCCCGTCCCGGACTGAGCAAAATGACCAATTTTCAAGTCTAACCCACCTTCCTAGCCAGAGTTACAGATATAACCCTATCCAGCGAAAGGCGCTCCCCCACCCCTCCCACCACATAACTTTTGAACCATACATCACACACACTCGATAAGGACATCTACCCCCACTATATCGACCACCAGGAACACGATGACACCACTCCCGAGTCTCTACGACACTCCCTTCCTGACCTCAACCTAACCCAGAGGGACTTGGTGCTTTTTCCCTCTTCTGACCTGGCCTGACATGCAAATTCTCTAATAGACGCCTGGACATGTCATTTTTACTAACCTTAACCACTCCCAAGTTCTTGCTGGATCCTCTGCTGCTTGCTGGACACTGGTTGGCGCCGCCTGTGGACAGGAAAATGCACAGGGACATCCAATTTACATGGCAGTCTATGGGAAACTTTTCGCAGGAATGTCCTAGACACACAATCAAGACGTCTATGGAAAGCCCGTCCCGGACTGAGCCAAATGACCAATTTTCAAGTCTAACCCACCTTCCTAGCCAGAGTTACAGATATAACCCTACCCACCGAAAGGCGCTCTCGGCCACCCCTCCCACCACATAACTTTTGAACCATACATCACACACACTCGATAAGGACATCTACCCCCACTATATCGACCACCAGGAACACGATGACACCACTCCCGAGTCTCTACGACACTCCCTTCCTGACCTCAACCTAACCCAGAGGGGATTTGTGCTTTTTCCCTCTTCTGACCTGGCCTGACATGCAAATTCTCTAATAGACGCCTGGACATGTCATTTTTACTAACCTTAACCACTCCCAAGTTCTTGCTGGATCCTCTGCTGCTTGCTGGACACTGGTTGGCGCCGCCTGTGGACAGGAAAATGCACAGGGACATCCAATTTACATGGCAGTCTATGGGAAACTTTTCGCAGGAATGTCCTAGACACACAATCAAGACGTCTATGGAAAGCCCGTCCCGGACTGAGCCAAATGACCAATTTTCAAGTCTAACCCACCTTCCTAGCCAGAGTTACAGATATAACCCTACCCACCGAAAGGCGCTCTCGGCCACCCCTCCCACCACATAACTTTTGAACCATACATCACACACACTCGATAAGGACATCTACCCCCACTATATCGACCACCAGGAACACGATGACACCACTCCCGAGTCTCTACGACACTCCCTTCCTGACCTCAACCTAACCCCTAGCCCCCGTAGATGGACATGGACAACTAAAAGCAGACTAAAGACAAACAAAAGAAAAATCAATAACAGTAACAATAACAATGATTACAGAAGAAGATAAAAGGTGGGTAAATAAGCAAACAAGTGAATAAATTAATGTATGAGTGGATAAATAAATAATAGTTGTAATACTCAATAGAAAAATAGACTGAAAAATAAGATCAGGTGGTAGGAAATGCAATCAAAGAAAAAAAATTAGTAATAGGAAAGAATATACAATAATAACAAAAAAATATGTATATGTATATATACACATATCCAAGTGAATGAGTAAAAATAATAGGATAACGAGAAGATAGAGGGGCACAGACCAGAGCTGCCAGAGAAGTGGGATGGCAAGAAGCCTCTTCAATTATGCACCAGTCCAAGCCGAGAGAGTTACACCAAGCATGGATTATCTGAAGATTGGCAGCCCAATAGTAGAATAATAGATTAGGTAGCGCAAGACCCCCGTCTGATTTGCTTCTTTGGAGAGTTGTTCGCCACGCTCTTGGGTTCTTACCAGCCCAGATAAATTTAGAGATCATTTTGTCCAACATTTGTATAAATGATTTAGACAAAAAAATTTGAAGACACCGGAAGAGAAACAA
>JARUPV020000110.1:0-23127 GCA_030347415.2 Decapterus maruadsi | reverse complement strand
CGTTCACCTAAGCCTCCTTTCCTGATGTTGACAACAGGGACTTAAATGATAAGTGCTGTTGTAACAAGGTTGTTGTCGCTGTGTTTCCACAGCTCTGCTCTATGATGGTCTGCTGTCTGTCGCTCACATCACTGACGATGGAACGAGCTTCATCAAGCCACTGGAGATCACAGACACTCATGTGATCGTTGCGGTCCCTCATCTTTCTGCCTTTGGCCTGCTTAGCTGGTTGTGGGGCACCAAGGAATCAGTCTACAGTCAAATCCTGCTGTTCCAACAACCAAACTTTGCAGAACTGAAGCAAAGCCTCAATGTGCATCTGCTGCCTCACAACGTCCCGCTGGATGAGGTAAGGCTACTGACCCAAGTGCCAGAGATTCACTTTGCTTCACTTTCCAAATTCATCACTAACAGACCTGATGTCATGAACTAACACATCCACTTTGTTTCATGGACACTGTGGCTGTGTCCGAAATCACCCACTAACCACTATATAGTGCACTATATAGTGACCACGCCATTTTGTAGTGGTGTCCGAATGTTGAGTGATGATTAAATACCCACTATATAGTGCACTGAATCTATCCCACAATTCACCGCGAAATGTAGTGAGCATCCGATGGTCACTAACCGGAGTAAGATATCCCATCATGCATTGCGGTCGCAGATCGCCGTTACCCCACCAGCCCAGAGCAACCATGGATGTATGAGAGCAACCGGTGTAGCCACCAAATAAATGCAAGTAGTGCAGCAGCAACCTCTTAATAAATGTGTCCAGGCTGCCAGAGTTGTCCGGTCGCGGCTTCCACAGGCTAACAAAACAAACGCCAGAGCAAACAAGCGTTATAAATTGACCACAGACTCTGGATAGCGAGGCTAATCTCTGTTAGCCCGTCTATGGGCTTTTGCATTATACGTTAGCATTAAGCTAGCATTAGCGGCGGTTTATGCTTTGTTGTGACACACTGGCTGTGTGTGTTCTCAACGTTGTTTCAAACTGTGTGGGTTTGATTGAACATTTTTGATGCTTAAATATATATGTTGCCACTTAATATATTGCTTTTATAGTGGTAGTATGCACACGTAGGTCTATGCTACACCGGCTGTTACCATGGTTGTATCCATGGTACCTGAACCAACGTTATGATCGCGGTCGGAACGTTTTAATTACGCGACGTAATACGTCATTAACTGTGCGGCGGAGTAGTGTCCGAAAGTGTTTTTTTATTTGACCAGTGAGTCCACTATATAGTCCACTATATTGAACTCACTATATAGTGAGTAGGCAGTAGGGAATGAGTGAGTGATTTCGGACACAACCTGTGTCTCTGTGTTTCCTTGACACCACTTCAGTAAGTCTTACACAATCATTCAAAGATCAGTGTGAGCTCAGAAAGGACTCACTCTGTCCTGTAGGTCCAGCCCAGTAGAACCAATCTGTCCGTTCAGGCTCAGGCCAGACTCTAATGAAATGATCTGATTCTTCTCCAGGTGAAGGCACAGCACAAAAACTTTGAGTTCATCACGATGCCTTCCGAAAGGACACTTGTCAAAAATGACATGTACACAGTTCACTGTCCAGATGCCGACATAATCCAGCCTGAGGTGAGTGTTTCAGAGTCAAGCTGACATGATTCCTCAAACTGCTGTCACTCACCTGGAGACACTGACACACGTGCTGCTTGTTTTCAGGAAAAAGACTTTCACCCAAACTATGGACCAAATTACCACCCGACGTTTCAGATCATCTTACCTTCAAGCATTAAGATTACCAACGTGGAGGTCCGACACAAAACTGAGACAGCTGTGTGGAAGTGTCTAGTTCCTCTGCCAGGTAAAGTCTTCATCCGCCTGATGTAAACCTGACTGATGAGTGGTGCCTCTGTTCTCATTGGGCCTCAGATCATCTTCGGTCTGCTTTTATTCTGTGAGCCATTCTTGTTGACCCATGAGAGTCAAACTCATGGGAAACCGTTCAGAGTAGGACCAAGAAGATCATAAAGGAACTGAAAGGACCTTCAATAAAATAAGGACTAAAAATATTTGTGCTCAGTCCTCCATCAGGTCCTGAATCAGTCGTACCTGTTCTTCTTCAGGTGTTGCTCCGAAACTTCACCTTTTTTTGTTTAAGTATATTTTTTCAGGCTTTTTGCATGAAATTGAAACGGCATTTCAGAGAGACGGGAAATGTTGAGGCTAGAGAGGGGCTTGACATGCAGCAATGGGCCACCAGATTCTAGATTTGAACCGGGGCCGGGTGCAGTGAGGACTGTAGCCTCTGCCTATTGGGCACCAACCCACTAAGATGTAGGCCTACGGTACCCAGCACTTCACTTTCTCCAAGTTCTTGTTGATGTGTCTGTAACTTGTGAGTCTGTCACATGTCGTCGTCCCAGTGTCAGAGCTCGTCATCTTAAAATCATTTACAGGTGTGTTGAGCCTGGTGTGATCACTGGTGACTTCTGGGTTAATGCTGTAAGGACTTTCTATAGAGCCCTGACCTGAGACAAACTGGATGAGACAGATTTTTTCACGAGTGTTTCCATCCCTACACTTGTTGTTGGATTTACTTCTAAAGCACAGAAGTAACTTTCTTGTTCATCTTCCAGGTCCTCATCCAGAACCAACTCCAAGTGCCTCAGCTCCAGCTCCGACTCCAACAGTCTCAGAGGAAGAGAGGCTGTGGTCTGCTCGCACCGAGTTCATCGAGCGAGTGTCTGAAGAGAATCTTAAATGTCTCCTGGATAAACTCCTGGAGCTTGGAGTGGTAACTGACCCTGAAATGGAGTCTGTTGCTGCCATAGCAAACAGGGCAGACAAAGCTCGAAAGGTGATCGACACCGTACGAAAAAAAGGAGAAGCAGCTTGTTCAGATCTGATCAGAGTTCTGTGTGAGGTAGATCGCTACCTGTCAACACAGCTGAAGCTGAGCTAGAGACAGTTCTGGAACATTTGGTGAATCCCTTTCAAGTCCCAAACTTGAACTAGAGGTCGATCGATAGTGGATTTTAAAGGCCAATATAATAACAATACTTTGGAGAATTGAAAAGCTGATAGCTGGTTAATTGGGCCGTTCCTCACTGTGACTGTATTTGTGACAAGTTTCATTTTAGTGGGATATTTTGTGTTTCATATGTTGTAAAAAAAAAAAAAAAAAAAAAAGTTATTCTAAGTTCATTAAGTTTTTAGTAAGAAATAAATGATAATAAATGCACTGCAATAAATAAGATGTACAAAGGTTAACACTGATGAATAATTAAATTAAAGCTATGTCAGTGTAGAAGATAATTTAGTGTTGAACTTAAAGGATAACTTTTGTTTTTTACAACCTGGACCTTATTTCTAGCATTAAATACGATCATTTAATCACCCTGACAAGTTTGGTGTCATTTGGAGTCGTTTGACGAAATTAGCCCCAATCGAGCGGCGCCGCGCGTATATCCGTATAATGCGAGAACACGGGGCACACAATGCAGCCTCTAAATAACACATTATCCGCCGCAAAACTCGTTCATTTCGCCAATATTTTGTGATGATACACTAGTGTTATTCACCTCCGAGCCCGTGGTGGCATGTTAGCAACATCCTGCTCCTCTAGGTTGACCTACTAACCGCTGACCTGGATGATGTCATCTCCGACGGCAGCGCGGCGCGGCTAACTTGCTATCGCTAATGCTATGGTCCGTTTCTGCATGTTTCTGACTCGTCAGAACAAAATGAGCAGCTGGATGATGTTCAGCTTCGGTCAGCTTCCACAGGCTTCCTCTCCTCAGCCTGGATCCTCACTACAGCTCTGGCTAGTTGAGCTAAAAAGGACCCAAATGCCGAAGCGGAATGATTATTATCAGAACGAGCCGGGCAGCGGTCGGAGATGACATCATCCAGATCAGAGGTTAGTAGGTCAGCCTGCAGGAGCCGGATGTTGATAACATGCCACCACGGGCTCGGAGGGGAATAACACTAGTGTATCATCACAAAATATTGGCGAAATGAACAAATTTTGCGGCGGATAATGTGTTATTTAGAGGCTGCATTGGGTGCCCCGTGTTCTCGCATTATACGGATATACGCGCCGCTCGATTGGGGCTAATTCCGTCAAAACGACTCCAAATGACACCAAACTTGTCAGGGTGAGTAAATGATCGTATTTGATGCTAGAAATAAGGTCCAGGTTGTAAAAAACGAAAGTTATCCTTTAACACCTTGATGTGAGGTTTGAAAGGCATCTGGTCACGTGACTGGGTAGAGGTTGTTATTATATTCTGTATTTCATTCTGTATGTTTCAGATGGAAAGTATGTGTTTTCTTGTGATTCTCATTGATTTCTGTGATGCAAAGAGGGTAAAGCCTCATAAGTAGTGGATGGTAACCAAAATTAATTATAAATAAACATAAAGACTAGTAGTCTGTTTGCTTTATATTAAATTGTTTTTGGACTGAAATTAATTACACACACCGACAGCATTTTGCATCACTACATCTGAGCAGTTTTCGTTTCGTTTATTTCGGTCCATACAAGTCATTAAAGGAGTCATAACCTGGTTTTTTACGTATCCAGCCCCCCTTGGATCGCTTTGGATCAATTCGTAAAACTTATCAGAAAAAAAGTTAATCAAACGTTGAGCTTGTTCTGACCCTTTTTCGTACTGCGACTTTATCACGCGAGATTATGCGCGAGGTTTTGACTGGTCCGGATGTGCATTGTATAATCAGGGTTGGGAGGGTTACTTTAAAAATGTATTCCAGTACAATTACAAATTACCTGTTAAAAAATGTAATCAGTAACGTATTCTAAGTACCCCAAAATTAAAGTAATGTAACTGATTACTTTTAGTTACTTTTGGATTACTTTAATACCAGACATATGCAAATTAAGTCACGCAGCCATCACGCTTCAATTCACGATGACCATAGATGTATTAAACATCCATAGACCGTTAATATAATACATCCATGCCATAGACTAGATCACTCTGGAAACAGGAAATGAAACGCACCCAGCATCCGGTAATTTTCAAAGTAAAACACAATGGAGGGGAGGATAGCCTATCACAGTTTATCACGCAAGAAAGTCACAACAAACAGGTTTTGCACAATGGTTTGCACTTTGCACAGATAAGCTAAGTCTTAAAATTTGTGCAACACCTTCTCATCACAATCCACACCATCTAGATCAGCTGTTATTAAAACCCAACTCATCCTGATATTAATCCACACTCAAACCGAAGCAACAGTAATGTGAACTGTACTCAACAAGCTATTATTAAGAGGTTTACAACAGTGACAGACGAGCTGCGCAGTGTGTGTGTGCGCGTGCGTGTGTAAGAAAGGGGGAGAGAGAAAGTAGGTAAAAGCTGCTAGCTGTTAGCTGACCGTGCTACCGTGGCTCAGACGTCGGTCTTGTCAGGTAAAAGCTGCCGTTTATTCCTCAGATGAAGCTCATGAAGTTGTTCTCCGGTACAGTTATCCATCACTGCTGTTGAATTAGCCGCTAAACTGCTGGACGATTCACGAAAGCAACGTAAACGTACGTGCCGCTCACACTCAGTAGAATTACGCAATGACGCAGCGTAGTGTGCGTAGCCTCCGCCACAAACACACCGTACGGGCAGAAAGGCAGGTGCTCCGTCTGTGATCAACTCTGAAATGAAACTGGACGGCGAGTGGCTTCTACGGCCGCGTGGTTGATTTAAAAAATGTGAAGTAATCAGATAAGTAATCTCCGTTTTTGTCAAATGTATCTGTAATCTGATTACAGGGTTTTTTTCTGTAACTGTAACGGACTACAGTTACCTTTTTTGTATCCTGATTACGTAACGCCGTTACGTGTATTCCGTTACTCCCCAAGCCTGTGTATAATATGTAATGAGGCGCGCGTTGATTCGCCGCAGGAAGGACAGAGCCGGGGGGCTTGCCTGCATGCAGACTCCAAAACATAAACAGCCCCCTGGTACCGCTTCGGCGATTTCAGGTAGCGGACGGGGCGGGGTTGGGTGGTGAAAGAGGCAAGTAGCCTCCACGGTGAGGTCACCGTAGGAGCAGAATCAAAATCTCGTGCTTTAGGAAGGCACACCATTGTGTACTATTCCTGTTCGGAAAAAGAGCCGAAGCGAAAAACTGCGCCACTTTCAAAGTCCAGCTTTTCAGGCAAGTTTCAACTGAGGTCAAACACCAATATGCATGTTTTAACAAGAGAAATTGCGATTTCCTGGTGATGACTCCTTTAAAGGAATTGACAAATCAAAAAGAAAGTAAAAATGGAGTCACGTGATGACGTCACATTATGTAATAACGCTGCATTATGTAATAATGCCAAATTATGTAATAATGTAATAAATCTTCACGTCATTATGTAATAACTCCGCATTTTGTAATAAAAATCTTGAACGCAATATGTAATAAACTTCGCGCATTTTGTAATAAGTTGTTACATTTTGCATCACTTATTACATATTGCGGGTGTTACACTTTTTTATGAAAAAATGTAATAATTTGGTGCATTATGTAATAAACCACCAAAATGGATGTCTTTAACAATAATACACGCTGCTCCTCCTCCCGCTGAGCAGAGCGGTCTCCTCCGACAGCGGGTCCCACGCGGATGGTAACCGCTCCGCGTCTCTCCCTCCCCCTTGCCCACCGACAATAATACGCCCGGGTCATGTTCGTCTGTGGAGGGATACATGGACCACGGTCCGACTAGAGCTCCAGGCCGGGTCCAGCTCTGCTCCAGCAGCGGCTCCAGCTCCGCCCCCGGAGCCGCAGCTGGGGCGAGCTGGGGGGAGGGTTTGCCTCTGATTTTCACCAGATTTAACATTTTATCAAAATTTGCCCAGCTGATCCATTTAAATTACTGAAAAATTATCATCATCTGCAAGCAGCTGCGGTAAAACGAGAACCAGTCCCAGAAGCTCCAGGCCCGGAGAACCAGAGAGGGGGCCCTGCCAGAGCGCTCCCCAAGAATGGTGCATCGCCGCCCGGGTAAAATACGTGAGGGAGAGGGCTGGATGATTTGACGCTTTTTTCAAAACTCCGATCTAAAATATCAGATTATACCACTTTCCCTTGGTCGATTGAGGTCCAGTAAAAAGTATGATGGTCTTTTAACTCTCCTCTAGCCATATGTGTATTACTGTACGTTCACACCAAAAGCTTCCAAAGCGTCCAAGACGCCGGAAGTCAATTCATTTTCAAAGAGAGCCCGGCGACACCGAGCGTCCAAAGCGTCTACAGGCGTTGCCGCGCTTCCAAAGCGTCCAAAGCTTCCAGAGCGTCAACAGACTAGAAGTTGAGCCCTGGTCAACTTTATGGTAATTAGCTATGACGCGGCTAAGCGGCAACCGGCGGCAACCTGTCAGAACTATGTCCGTCGGCTGCCTTTTTAAAAAAAAAATTTGTATTTCGGCTCCCCAATGACCAGCGCGATCGAAGTTTGACGCCAGTCACGTGACGAGCGGCCAAAGCGGCTGATGATATTTGTCGTTTCTGTTTTGGAAGCTCAGACGCCCACCCTCGAGCGTTTTTGACGCTTTGAAGCTTTTGGTGTGAACGCACAGTTATGATGTCATGTTTTTACACAGAGTCACGTGACCACACGTTTTTTGTCACAAAAAACTGTATGGTAGGACATGGCCATATAAAATGAAAAAAAAAAAATGCTCCAGCAAACTATAAGTAAACAAATCAATCAATGTTGGCCCTGTTCAAAGGCAGACATGTGACTGTTCTCATAATAGTTGGAGGAAATAATAATAATTATTATTATTGTTATTTTATTGCAGTTTTTCAACATTTTTATTAAGGATATTAGCGGTCCCTCGCCAAAACAGGCCATGAAAGGGATACATTATAAAAAAATATTGATTAAATTTACACATCATTCATTAGATAATTTTTTTTATAATAATTTTTTTTTATTTTACATTGTTACCAAACGTGAGCTGGCAGACCCTCGGACCGTAGTAGGTGGACCTCCTTTTGCGATAGCGTTTAGCTCGTTGAGGTAACATTAAAATAATCGGGAACACGTTGGAAGAGTTTAACATTTATTTCCAGTTCTTATCCAAGCGAAAACTTCATACAAACACATACCCACACACACACACATCTGAGGGGCCGAGGCGCCTGCCGAGCGGCACGGAGAAAAGCGCATCTGGTGGCGTGCTCCTCAGGGAGCACCCAGGTTGAGCACCCAGGGTGCTCAACCTGGGGTCAGTGGGATAGATAGATGGATAGATAGATAGTTAGATTTGACCATCCTACTGGTTTTAGAAATTAATTCATATTTATGATTCATGCATGCTGGTATGCTTAGTCAGTGTTATTCTGATGGTCCTAATGTCTTTTTTTTCTAATTAAGACATCCATTTTGGTGGTTTATTACATAATGCACCAAATTATTAAATTTTTTCATAAAAAAGTGTAACACCCGCAATATGTAATAAGTGATGTAAAATGTAACAACTTATTACAAAATGCGGCAAAGTTTATTACATATTGCGTTCAAGATTTTTATTACAAAATGCGGCAGATTATTACAAAAGGCGGCGTTATTACATAATGACGTGAAGATTTATTACATTATTACATAATTCGGCGTTACAAGCACTGAAACTTCTTTCAGCCTCAGCTGATGAAACTGGGATGACTAAAAGCAGCCTAACAAGGGATTCAACTTGATCAAACAAGCCTCTCACTTCAACTGTCAAACCTCTCATTATGTCAGCCACTTCAGCACTAGATTTGAAAGTGTATTTGGACCTAAACATGGCTAGTTGGACCTTTAATCTGTCCCTGTTTAGCTCTGGGTATTGATCAACAATGTCCTTCACTTCTCCAGTCAGGAGAGTTTCCTCCAGCTTCTGCAAGACATCTAGATCTGGTTGGTTGAACCTCTCCTCAAACTGAATATGCACACTATCTAACATTTTGTAGAACTCTGTTCTATAATGCTCCTCAGCTGACTTGGGAGTGTGCTGGCGAACCTCACTAGCGTATCGTTTTGGTGGCTTTCTTTGGTGAGGAATCTGGATGGGCTCAATCCCAAGAGAGTCAACCATTGCCACTGCTTTCTCAAAAACCTCATGAAAGCTCTCCTCACTTCTTTTGCCATCTACAGTAGATCTGACACAATCTATGGCACTTCTCATCCCTGCAACAGTTTCAGTCCTTTTTTGTAGAGATGTGCTCAGACACTCCAGCTCCTCTATCACTTCTAATGCCAGACATAGTCCAAGCACAGTTTTCCCTTTCTCAAACCTCTCTCGCAGACCATTTGCTCTCATGCCTGTGTTGGACCCACTTGATGCCATCTCCTCCAAGCTAGACAAAACACGTTCATACTGAGACAGCACTGCTCTGATTGCTTTTCCTCTTACTGTCCACCTGGTTGGGCATAGTGGTCTGAGTGACTTCACTGGTCCTTCTGAACTTACTGCTGAAGAAAATATGTTTTTAAATTTTCCAGATTGTTTGCTTAATGTTCCTAGCTCATGCACCCACTGCAAGGAATCATTTATCAAAGGACTGGCTCTGCATGCAGACTGTGTGATCAGGTTAAGACAGGGTGCCCCACAATGCACAAACAATGCCAACGGTTGCTCCCTCTTCAGTTCTGCTTGTGCTCCAGAATATTTGCCTGACATATTCGCAGCACCATCATATGTCTGGGCTCTTAACCCAGAAATGGAAATATTGAGCCTCAAAAGGACATCCTCAGCCATTTTTGCGATCTCAACTCCAGTGGTACCAGGGGCCTCATACAAACCAATAAAAACCTCATGTGGTACCAGGTCATGGTCCACATGTCTTAAACAGGCCCGACGGGACCCGCGGGTTCGGGCCGAAAATATAAGCAAGTGACTCGGGTCGGGTCGGACCTCGGGTGTAGTGAAAAAAAAAAAAACGTTGATAAATCATTTTGCTGCGTGCAACGTGCATCATGGAGAGGGGCGGGGCCAGACCTGACGCCGCTGCGTGCACGCAGCCTGGAGAGACAGATGGAGTTGGTGAAAATTAAACTTTCCGCAGGTGAATTCACCGTCGCTACTAAAGGAGTGGGAAAATCAGAGGTCTGGAAAGTGTTTGGAGTGGTGCTGGATGCTGATGGAAATTCTTTTTTTTTTTTTTTTTAAAGTATATTTTTTTGGCGTTTTATGCCTTTATTTTGACAGATCAGTAGAGATAGACAGGAAAGGGGGAGGCAGAGAGAGGGGAATGACATGCAGGAAAGGTCTGCCCGATGCGGGACGCAAACCGGGGACGCCTGCGTCTGCATATACATGGGGCGGCTGCCTTAACCACTGCGCCCCGCACCGCCCCTGCTGATGGAAATTCTACAGGTTTTGTGCAATGCTCAAAATGCAAGGTGCTGAGGAAATACGACAGCAAAAAAAACAGGGACATCCAGCCTGAGCCGCCATACATTAAACTGTGGGCAATCAACCACCACCACGACGCGGGCCGGGTTCGGACAGATAATTAATGATGGTGTCTTGGGCTTGGTCGGGTCCGGGCTTAATAACCTGTGGGCCGGGTCGGTTCGGGTTGTAATTTTCAGGCCCGTTGAGAACTCTACCGGTGGCGCGCTCTGGATGCGTCGAGTGGGAGGCTTCTATACAAGCCTGCCAAAGTGTGCAGCATCATAAGAGCCTGTGGCGTGCTGCACAACTTGGCCCAGAGGAACAGCATCCCTGTCCCTCAATATCTCACCTCCTGTGCTGTGTGTCACTGTATATCGTCCAGCGAAATACAACAAAGACTTCATAAATGACTTCGCAGATCGTAGTAGATCGTAGTGAAATATGATCTCATTTTAATCTGTGGTAATTTTAACATCCTTGTATGTTGCGAATCCCGTCCTCTAGGCAGGGAGTTTTTAAACCTGATCAACTCTTTTGATTTCACCCAGCACATAACTGACACTACTCATGAGAAGGGGCACACCCTAGACCTTGTTTTGTCTCATGGCTTGTCTGTCTCCATAAAAGAAATCCTTGCAACAGCATGTTTATCCGATCATCTGCCCGTGCTGTTTATATTATCGTTGCCAGGCTCTGCGGACAAACCTATTGCCCCTGCACGCCGCCATCACTCTTATGACTGCTACACAGTTTTCTGCCGCCGTCATTGACTCTCCATTATATGCACTGGATGACAATTGCCCCCTGAATGCTGATGACATACTGCTCCTTTTTACCTCCACCTGTTCCGAGATCCTGACTCTGTCGCTCCCCACAGAGTTTTATCCACCTGTTCATTGTATTTCCTCACCGTGAAACTGTGTCCTTCATGCAGCTGTGAAGATCTGCTGCTAGTCCTGCCTAGCTTGGCTAACGTTAGCCAACAGCACCGTCCATGTTTTGTTTTGTAATCCGTTCAGATAAATAGGTCTCTAACTCCAATAACAGTCCGTGTGGTATCTGTCCTCACTGTTCAAAAAATATATAAAATCTGGCTATGCTGATTGGCTAAATTACCTGTTACCTGTTGCTGAGCAGCGAGGACTACAGCCTCAACACATGGGGCGGGTGCTCTACCAACAGAGCTAAACATCGCCCCTTCACAGTCTATTAATATTATTGCAATTTCGGTGATGACATTTCTTATCTGTCTCATCTCCTCAGCCAAGTTGTTGATGGTATTTATTGTTTCTCTCTACAGCTGCAGAACCGTGTCCGTCAGCACCCGACCGGTAGGCTGGCGCGTGGTGCTGGGGGCAGCCGGGAGGGCCCTTGCCGGCATCGTCCTCCTCCCCACCGACCACTGGATGACGCACAAACAAAATAGCATTCACTGTATCAGAAATAATAAATAAATAGGTGCCACTTTCGTGTCGATTGGTGTCAAGTCCGGAGTACTGCCCCCCTCCCCAGTTGTAGTCACGCTCTGGCGTATAGAGGACTCAGTTCTGGTACCATGCGCTCTGTGGCACTCACTTAGTTTTTTCTTGTTCGTTATCCCGCTCTGGTGACCGCCGAACAAAACAACTTTCCGGGCCTCCACCTCTCCCACAGGCGTCTCCACCTCAACCTCCGTAAAGTTGCGTTTTTTCGCTCTTCTCTGTCGTTCAGCCATTGTTTCCGATCAGACATACTTGCACCTGACTCTGTTTTATGTGCAGATCGCATTCATGTGGTGGTTTGCATTGACCATTTATGGTTAAAAAGGGGCGTGTACAGGGCGGAACTGAAGCTGAAGCTGATTCAACTGCGCACACTTGTAGGCACTCAAGTGCTGATTTATAAAGCAAAGATTGCTTACAGGTGTGCGTACGCAGGGTTTTATAAGTCTGAATATTTACTGACGCACGCAAAACTACGTACGTACACTTTCAGTAACGATACCACGCACAGTTTTATAAATGAGACCCTTGGTCCTTTCTCTTCCCTCCTTCCATGAACTGTGACCTTCCTTCTGCTCTCTGTGTGCCATAGTTCAATGGCTGCCAAGGGGTTGTAGTTCTCAATCCCTGGTGAGTTCAGCTGGATCATCAGTAGATCTGACAGTGAGGAAGGTTCTAGGGCACATCTCCAATCTGTTTTGAAAAACACAAACAAAATGGACATGGAAGTGAGTGGATACTACAGGCACACTTTCTTTTTTGGGCCCTCACAAAAATGATGGTGAGTATGCAAACCTGCTTCATTGTGCTGAAGCTGCTCTCACAGTCTGCAGAAGAAGCAGGAATGTCAGGATCAGGTCAATCAGGCTGAGGACATCTGGACGCGGCCCCTTGAGTCTTCAGTTGACCTAAGTCCAGGACAGCTTTCCCAATCTATCTTCTTATGCCTAGATCCTTGCCTTCAAGATGGTCCACTGGTCAGGGATGTTAGCTACACAGACACCAGCAGAGTTCATGACCGGACCAAAATGTTGGCACAGGCAGTCAATTTCTTGGTCCCCAAAGTCTGGAAATGACAAATAAAGATTTTATAAGTCAGACTCTGAATATTCATGTTCATCTCAGAACCAACCGTAGATTGAACTTTGTATCCTTTTCTTAAAGTGAATGCTATTTGTAGTCCACTAAAACAGCCTGCCCTGCCTTGCCCTGCCCTGGTAGTGTAAAATACATGTTAAACCCATTGGTCTCATTCATGAAACTGTAAATCTGTGTGTAGATTTGCACAGAAAAGCTCACACTACTAAAACTCTACTCCGGATTCATGAACAGTGTGGTAAACTCAGATTTGATCGTAAGCAGGTGTGTAGGATCGTAAAGTAACAGCACGCCCCTGGTGATCAGCAATTAATATAGATCTCCATACATGAATAGCCATATAAGGAGATCCTGGCTACGAGGTAGGTGCATCCTGTTCAAGGAAAGAGGGAGAGAGAGAAAAAAGAGCGATCAGGGATCAAAGTCATTTTGGATGAAGTGGAGTCACAAAACTGTTTTTTTCCGGTTTTCCATCAGATTATTATCATCACTAGATGGAGCCTTGACGTGTTTGTGTGTGTCCGATCCCTAGACCGTCTCTCCAAATATTTCTAATTGTTCGTCATGTTTAAATGATGTGTTTCAAAGGCATCGGCGTATTTTGAACATGAGAGAGAGCAATACGGACTGAAATTGTAATTTTCAACAGTGACAAGCAGTATTTATTTGCATTCCTAAGCTCTACATAGTCAGGAGCAGGTGTAGATTTTGTGAGTAGTTACTAACAATCAGCACTACTAAAAGATGATAAATATGATAAAAGATGAATGCGGAAAATCCACATAATTTTGCGCTGCACAGGGTTTACACACATCCGTGCTGCTCACGTTTCATGAATGAGAGCCATTATGTGTAACATGGATATGTGCTGCCTGGTGTTGTTTAACACTAAACAAACCTGCTCCTGGATTCTCTGGCCAGTTACTGAAAGTGACCAACTTGGTGGCAGACAGTCACCACACCTGCACTCCTGTCCTCAACGCGTTTAGTCAGGCTTTCCCTGAGTTGTCTGAGGAGGGAAACCTCAGACGCCTTGGCTGCCCTGTCATTCCTGCTCTCCAGCTGAACTCACTCAAACAACGGGCCACTTGTGGCCTGCATCATCAGTCCTGGTCTTATGCAAAGAAATAAATGTGTTGTGCATGTGCATGAGCATCAGGTAGTGTGATTGTAGAGGACTGCAGAGAGGCAGACAGGCTACTGTGGTGGGTGAGAACATCATGCAGGAAGCCCAAGAATTTAAGCAAGGAGCTGTCGCTGGCAGAGGTATAGAACCTCCTGGCCTTCGCCTGCACCACTCCCTGAACCCCTTCCCCAACAGAATCTGGCGACTGAATGCAAAATACACATGCTCACAATCATTACAACAAACGCAATTATTCAAAGCAAATAATTTGGTGATTTGAAAGCCTATCAAAATGACATTTTTATTTTATTTTATTTTGTAAGCAGAAGAAATGGATTGATTGTCTTCAGAGTTTTTTAGGCTTTGGAATAGTGACTAATTGCCTAGTTTATGGGTCAGTTTGGAAAGGTTCGAGGCGAAGGAGACTCACGGCTTATGTGTTTGCCTCTTTCTTTCTTTTTTTACCTCCTGTTTGTGTCAGATTGTGGTGAATGCCACAATCTTTGAAAAAAACTTCGTAAGTAGGACTTAAGAACAAATTTGTTAAGAACGGTTCGTGAATGAGGCCCATTTTCTTGCTAGTCGTTCTCTGAAGAATGAACTCCAGAGATCACAAGAATACAGAATGCTGGTTTTGAGACGATGCGTTCTTGTGCCAAAGGCAGCCTGCACTGATTAAACAGCTGGGCGTCATCACCCAAAACAAGTTCTCTCGCTCTCGTAAAAATAAATACATTTCTGGTGCTTGAGGTACAATATGGCCTCAACATCCAACTCATCCACCAACTCCCTTAACCAAGTGTGCTAAACTACAAGCACAATTCCTGCTTTACACTCAAATTGCAATTCTAAAGCACACTTTTTTTCCAGAACACTACACACAATTCTCTGCATTTGACACAACTTTCATGAAGAAAAGCTCTTGTTTTCACAAGGAACACATTCATTCAAAATTCAGTCAATTGCCCTTTTATCCACACTGACTCATCACATAGGCAAACACAGTATTTGGGAAATGTATTCTTACTTTGTATTCCTAATGAGCATCTACATTATTTTACTGTACTATTTGCATTGCAGAACTGAAAGATTACCAAGACAAGGTGGTAGTGCTGTCACTTTTTAGAAAAATGAGATTCAAACGAATATTGAATGACCCGTAATTGTTCGGATATATATACACCGCTCTCGGGGGGCGACCGCCATTCCGAAGGACCACCATTCCGACGGTCTGCCAGTCTGAAAATTCCCGAAGGTCCGTCATTACAAACTTCCCGAGGGGCCGCCGTTCCGAATGTGTTTTATTTTGAAAATTGACCGGATTCTCTCGTGGTTTGACTTCCTGCCCGGCTTGACACGACGCGCCGCGGGGACAACGCCCCCTCCCCCTCCGCCTCCAAAGTTTCACCCAGGTGCGAGTCTGATGCAGCCGCGGCGCTCCTGCTGAAAATAAATGTCCTTGCTCTGTGCTTTGGTTAGGTTTAGGCAATGTAGAAAGGAGTTGGTTAAGTTTAGTAAAAAAAATTAGGTAGAGGCCAATAAAATCACTATTAATAGGTGTCTCCCCTGGGAGTCGAACCCTGATCTACCGCACCAAAGACGCATACTCTATCAACTACACTACCAATGCATTTGCTGGACAGGGTACCCTGCTAAAACCATTCAACTTTTTTCAGGTTCGGAATGGCACCCTCTTTTTCAGGTTCGAATGGCACCCCTTTCCCATAAATAATTAAGGGTCGGCATTCCGACAAATGAAAGTAAACGTTCGGAGTGGCGGCCCGTCGGAATGGCGGCCCTTCGGAATGGCACCCTGGAACCACCCCTCTTGGGCTGCTCTGGTTCATAATTGGTTTACTACCCACCCACAGGTTTTAGTTGAGTATCTCCCGCCGTATTCTCCATTCCTCAATCCCATTGAGGAATTCTTTTCTGCCTGGAGATGGAAGGTCTATGACTGAAATCCACAAACCGGTGTACCCCTTCTTCAAGCTATGGAGGATGTGTGGGAGACACTACACCTGATGCTTTCCATGGCTGGATGCGCCATGCTAGGCGGTATTTCCCCGCTGCTTGGCCAGGGAAAACATAGCGTGTGATGTTGATGAGGTGTTGTGGCCAGACAGAAACCAAAGAGAGGATGCAGCATAGTTTGTTTGTTTTTACGGTAACTACATACAGTAAATTGTTTTGCCCCAGCTCAGCCGCCATGTGTTGGAGTTCTCCCCGCTTAACGAGAGGGTCATTTCCCTGCGCCTTCGGGTCAGGATAGGTCTCTCACTGTCTCGGCCTACGGGCCGAACAGCAGTGCAGAGTACGGGCCTTCCTGGAGGCCCTGGGAGGGGTGCTGGAAAGCGCTCCAACCGGGGACTCCATTGTTCTGCTGGGGACTTCAATGCTCACATGGGCAGTGACAGTGTTACCTGGAGAGGAGTGATTGGGAGGAACGGCCTCCCGATCTGAACCCGAGTGGTGTTTTGTTATTGGACTTCTGTGCTAGCCACAGTTTGTCCATAACGAACACCATGTTCGAGCATAAGGCCCATCAGTGCACGTGGCACCAGACCCCTCTCAAAGATTTGGTCATAAACGCAAAGACACGTACTTGGACACAAAATTCAGGGGTTCATTTACATTTAAAAAAAAAAACAGAATTCAGTATACCTCTTATACAGTGGTTTCTCTTTCCTGTCTCTGATAAAATGCAACTATGGTTGAGTGGTTAGATCAGTGCAACAATGACTCTTAAGATTATGTGTTCAAATCTTGCCTTAACTTTGTTAGTGAATCATTCCCCTCAGTCTCTGTCAGGAAGTGTGCGGAAGGAGGACCCAAATGCAGGAGGCTGGCAGACTTGTGAACTTAAGTTTCTTTAATAACAAATAACAGCCAGGGACAGGAAACCGCGACAGCAAACAATAATCCAACCAGGAACTGAAAGCAACACAAGACTACATACAACAGAACTAATCAAACCAACAAGCAACAGGTGAGGAGCCAGGAGGGCAAAGAAACCTGATTGGTGGAGACACACAAGGAGCAGGGCAGGGCTAACGAGGGGAAACGTAGGGCAGGTGTGCAAGGAGACGAGGAGGGAAAACACAGGAAGACAAGACAAGGACTACAAATTAAAACAAGAAACTAGAACAAGACACAGACCTTCAAAATAAAACCAGACTAAACAGGGAACACAGAAACTAAAAGTCCAAAACTAGAAACAGAACAGAAAACCGGGCCACTAACGGTGGAAGACCTGAGGGTCATGACAGTCTCCCTCTGTTGAGTTCTGATAGCTTGTATCTTGTTTAAAACTACAGCTGCATCAGACAGTGTTTGATTCATCATGGTATGAAACTCAGTAGGCTGTTCATCCTCTCTGTGGTTGAGAAGTTAGTTTGCTGGGTTGCCAATCATGAGGTTCAGGGTTTGATTCCTGCCTTGGCTGCTTGTGTTACATGCCATACCGGTATTTCTTGTCTTTGTCGATATCTACTGCTAATGTAGCATAGCTTCAGCAATGGCTTTCATCATGCTCTTTCTAATTTAAAATGTATGTTCCCCTCCTCTTCAGATACCATCCCTCACAGGAAAAACAATCGAGGTCGGTGAAATTTAAAGAAATCTACGCATATGGCAAAAGCAAGTTCAAACATGCATCATTGCATTGCGGACTGGATCAAGATAACCCTCTGGCATGAACAAAAACACCCCCTCAAAACATATGCACTCACAAAACTGACAACACGCATATTCAACAATAACACACAACTTACAATCCATCACACCTACAGAAGATCTCATCATCCCCCACCACAAACTGCCACAAGACAAAACTCACAAAATCACTACCACAATTGCCGGACTTTATTTACAGTTAAACACAATTTGCCCCCACTGCAACACAACACAGCCAGAATTCACCACACACAGTAAACACAGGTGTATCAAATGCAAATAAGCATAACATAAGGATAAAAGAGACATCCTGAAATTAATGACTGACCCAGACTTTGACCAGACTGACCACCGACATTTCAGACTAAAAACTACATTTGTACATAGCTGTTTTTTTCTTTTTCTGTCTCTTTTCACAACTGTGATTTGTTTGAAAAAAAAGTGATAAGCCTACTTGTTTATTGTTCACAGTAAATCAATGTGGATCTAGGAGAAGAGAATGTCAGTAACAGTTGTTTTTCTGCCACAGTAATCTATGGCCGCCCACATTTCCTCTGAGTCACGGGAGATGCAGCAACAGCATTTTGAATTTTGCTCGCATGCAAACAAATGGCATATTTAAACATTTTACTTATGGAACCAATAAATAATTGTTAAAATGTACCCATGCTTTCTGGGTAATCTGTGTATTTTTGAATTTGTCTTACCAACATTTTGACAGCCATTTGAAATCTACCTCGCGCCATGTTCACTCTGTGGAGCAGCAACAAATGTGCCCTCACTTTTGAGGTCGGTTGAGAAAATGCCTTTTAAAAAAAAAAAAAAAAAAAAACTTTTTTTTGTTCTTCATCATGCGATCAACGTAACGAGCACCCCTGATTTACACCATTCTTGGTGTGATTTATCAAAGAGAATTGGTGTGCATTTGAACACACCTCATATTCTGCCCCCAGAAGCCCTAGACAAACATATACAGGGAGTACAGAATTATTAGGAAAGTTGTGTTTTTGAGGATTCATTTTATTATTGAACAACCATGTTCTTAAAGGATAACTTTTGTTTTTTACAACCTGGACCTTATTTCTAGCATCCAATACGATCAATTACTCACCCTGACAAGTTTGGTGTCATTTGGAGTCGTTTTGACGAAATTAGCCCCAATCGAAGCGGTGCGTATATCCGTATAATGCGAGTACACGGGGCACCAATGCAGCCTCTAAATAACACATTATCCGCCGCAAAATTTGTTCATTTCGCCAATATTTTGTGATGATACACTAGTGTTATTCCCCTCCCAAGCCTGTGGTGGCATGTTATCAACATCTGGCTCCTCCAGGCTGACTTACTAACCTCTGATCTGGATGATCATCTCCGACCGGTGCCCGGCCTGTTCTGATAATAATCATTCCGCTTCGCATTTGGGTCCTTTTTAGCTCAACTAGCCAGAGCTGTAGTGAGGATCCAGGCTGAGGAGAGGAAGCCTATGGAAGTTGAACTTCATCCAGCTGCTCATTTTGTTCTGACAAGTCAGAAACATGCAGAAATGGACGGGATCATCCCTATGTTCCCCGGGTCCTATGTTCCCCAGGTCCTATGTTCCCCACTTTGTATGGGACAGGGGAACATAGAACCCTTATTCTAAAAAAAGGTCCTATGTTCCCCGCTTTTCCCCAAAAAGGTCCTATGTTCCCCTTTGTGTCCAGACCGGGGAACATAGAACCCTATTTTAGAAAAAGGATCCTATGTTCCCCGCTATTCCCCAAAAGGACCCGGGAAACATGTAATTTTTGGTCCCATACCTGGAAGTGGAGTCGTGACTTGCCATATTTTTGTCTATTTTTGAGTGAGAAGTTGAGTTGTGACTTTGAGTGAGAAGTATAATTGCCCCATTGGTTAAGTTTAGGCAATGAAGAAGAGTTGGTTAAGTTTAGTAAAAAGACCAGGTAGAGGCTAGACAAGACAGATAGATAGAGTCCATCCATCAACAACAGCGGGAACATAGGACCTTTTTTTCATAAAAGGGTCCTACGTTCCCCAGTATGTATTGCGACCGGGGAACATAGGACCCTTTTGGTGAAAACGGGGAACATAGGGACCCTTTTTGGTGAAAATGGGGAACATAGGACCCATTTTCAAAGAGGGTCCTATGTTCCCCCTATAGGGGAACATAGGACCGGGAACATAGGACCTGGGGAACATAGGTACGCTCCCAAATGGACCATAGCATTAGCGATAGCAAGTTAGCCGCGCCGTGTCGCACCCGCCCGTCGGAGATGACATCATCCAGATCAGAGGTTAGTAGGTCAACCTAGAGGAGCAGGATGTTGCTAACATGCCACCACGGGCTCGGAGGGGAATAACACTAGTGTATTATCACAAAATATTGGCGAAATGAACGAGTTTTGCGGCGGATAATGTGTTATTTAGAGGTGCATTGGGTGCCCCGTGTTCTCGCATCTCGATTGGGGCTAATTTCTGTCAAAACGACTCCAAATGACACCAAACTTGTCAGGGTGAGTAAATGATCGTATTTGATGCTAGAAATAAGGTCCAGGTTGTAAAAAACGAAAGTTATCCTTTGATGAACCCAAAAGACTCATTAATATCAAAGCTGAATATTTTTGGAAGTTGAGTGGGGCTTTCTAGTTTTAGCTATTAGGAGGAGATCTGTGTGTGCAGGTGAATTATTAAGCAACCATAGTGATAAAATGAAAATTAATAGAAAATAAAGGAGACAAAGGCTGTGTTCGAAATCACCCCCTATCACGGATGTAGTGTACTATAGTGTGTTCGCCATTTTGTAGTGTTGTTCGAATTCTCCGCGATTAATTTCATCCACTATGTAGTGGATGACAAAATCCAATTGAGTGAACAAGCGATGTACACTACTTTCTACTCCTATATCCCACAATGCAATGCGGTCGTGTTTTTGTAAGAGGAAGAAGGAGACGATGGCCGCCGCACCAACCGCCGCTTTGGTATATAAATGTAAGTAACGTTACAATATACACATTTGATGCGTGTAATACTTTAGTGGCGTTGCTTTATGTCTTTTAAGGGTTGCGAATTGTCATAACGAGCGGATTTGTTGGTGGAACATCCGGTTTGTTATTTTTTATCTGAGAGCTAATGCTAATTAAGGCTAATGCTAGGGCTTGCCGGTAGTTGCAGCTCTACCGTAGCAGACACCCGCTCACATCTGATCATAGCGTTTTGTTCTCTTTTCCCAATTGGCGGTGTGTTAGAAAAATAAATGCTATCCTGTTTCTTGTTCCAAGGGACTGATGAAGATGTGGAGAACCTCATTAAGCTTCGCATGAAGCACAATGAGCTATTCTCCGGCCGCAGAAATGCGGCTCTCCATGGATGGGAGTAAGCAAACAATTTTGAGTGACTGTATAATTTTGTTCCTCACTAAATTTTACAGTTTTGTGCTCTTATTATAGTCCTAAACTCTGATTACTTGTGAAATAGGTGCTATATAATCTGTAAATCTGACAGGCTAAGGCAAAATAACAATTACAAGGCTAGGGATGTATTGTATAATGTTGATAATAATATTGTATTGCGGCAATATCTGCGCAATATATCTCTCCAGGCAATTTCGCCAGGATCCTCTTCGTGATTTCAGCTCTGCCTTCGATTCCCTAAGAAACATCTGCTGATCCAGAAGCCACCACTTCAACATCCCCGCGTCATCTGACCCATCTCATCCACAATTTCCTGACCGACAGACTGCAAGCAGTAAGGGTGGGCTCAACCACATCCCCTGTACTCACCATCAACACCGGGTCCCGCAGGGATGTGTGTTGAGCCCTTTCCTGTACATTCTATACACCAATGACTGCCTCAGCATTTCACCTACCACATCATATCTCAAATACTCTGACGACACAGCCATCCTTGCACTCCTTTCAGACAACCAACCACCTTGGACTATCACAATACTGTCAACCATTTCACAAAATGGTGTACAGACAACCACCTACAAATCAACGTCAATAAAAAACCAAGGAACTACTGTTCAGCCCCCCATCACCCCAGCACCCCCACCATCATAAACACCCAAACAGTTGAGACAGTGGACACTTTCAAATACTCTGGGAATAACACTGGACAATAAACTCAGCTTTGATCAACACACCACAGACATCCAAAAACGAAGCCAACAAAGATCACTCGTTATCCGCAAACTCAAAGGACTATATGTTGCACCCCACCTCCTGTTATTACTCTATCAAAGCACATCCAACCCATCCTCCTGTACTGTTCCACATGCTTTTTCACTATACTCTGTCACCAACCGGACTAAACTCACATGTATCACAAACATAGCCGCAAAAATCATTGGTCTCCCCACACCCAACCTCACAGAACTCAATGCCAGATCCATCAACCACATAGCCAACACCATAGTTTCAGACACCACCCACCCACTGCACCAATACATCACCCCACTTCCTTCAGGACAGAGGTATAGAACTCTCAAGTTCAGTAGGGCCCGTCTGGGGAAAAAGCCTGGATCCCTGCAGCCATAGCGGCCCTGAACAGCAGGCCTCGCTGATCTGTCTGTCTCTTTGATCACTGTGTTGTCATGTACTGTCTGTCGTCACTGGTGCTGTGTATGTTGTTGATTCTGTCTGCCCTGCTGTCTTGTAACATGTCTTTCTGTGTATGCAGTCTGTGAAGACAATTTTCCCTGGACAAATAAATAAACAATCAATCAATATTATTGCATTATTGTACGTATGTACAGTGTATTTGATTAGTACTGATGTAAGCTATACTTTAATTTTTTTTTTCTGTAGGGTGGTCCTGAAGGAAATGGGCCGGGACACGGTCCTGTCCCCAGCGCGGGTGGGGAAGAAATGGGAAAATTCTGAAAAAAAAACATACAAGGTATGATTTGTCTTGATCTTTGTGCAAAACATCCTGTAGTGACAGTATATTTGTCTAACTAAATGAACGCATATAATTTAAAGGAACTCAAGAAGCCGCCGACAGGCCGGGGCACCGAAACAGGGGAGGACACAGCAGTGTCCTTGAAGTGGTGCCCCCTGATGGATCTAGGCACTTCTGGGCATCCATCCGGCCTCCTGGGCTGCTGCAGACACCCAGAGAGCACCCCCATCCCCAGGTGACAGCAGCTCAGATGAGGCAGGGCCAGCACAGGCAGCAGGGCCAGCACAGGCCATAAAGAGGCGGCGGGCAGACCTCCTGATTTTCTGGAGGCAGAGAGTAATAGGACGGAGGAGAAGGCAAGGAGAGACGAGTGAGAGGGAGGGAGAGGCTGCTGTCTCTTTTAGAGAGAATTGTAGGCCTAGATAAAATGTAAATAGTTAAATAAATTTTTGGTTTAGTTTTTTCAGATTACAAAAGGCAAGGC
>JARUPV020000109.1:0-37295 GCA_030347415.2 Decapterus maruadsi | reverse complement strand
GAGATCTATTATGTCAAGTAAAATTCATAGACAACGTTTCTGAACATTTAGTGAATGAGTGTGTTTATCCACAACATGTTGACTACACCACACACCTGCTATCACCACCACCAATCTCCTCCTCCTCATCCTCCACCACCATGGCGGCGGGAGCCTCTTTCTCCTCCTCCTCCTCATCCTCCACCACCATGGCAGCGGGAGCTGTCTGCCCGCGACACCTGCTGAGAGGGACCCGCCGCACCCGGTGCAGCTGAAGCCCCGGAGCCCGAGGCCACGCCGTCGCCGCCGCCGCCCCCCGCTGCAGCAAACATGCTTAATATGTTACTGCTCGTAGCGGCATCAGAAGCAAGGGCTTTCTTTTTCTTTTCCCTCAGTTTTTCTGCACCACCTTTTCGTTTTTTCTCCATTTTCGCTTTGTTTTTCGTGTGCGCTTCTCTTCTCTCTCAGTGATTGCTAAAGATGAAAGTTTGCTCGTCATTAAAGGTGATTGGACGAGGGGGTCTGGAAAATGCGTGGGTGGGAGGGACTAATGGGCCTCTGTAGCCTATTATAGGGCCACTAGGCCAGGTATTCTTTAGACAGACAGGCCACTGGGCCTCTTATGTGTTTGTGGGCCGGTGCATGTCTCTCTCCCTGGGCTGAAGGAAAAAAAAAAAAAAAAAAGCCGCTGCCGGCCCATTATTGACCGGCCCACCGGGAAAACTCCCGGTACTCCCTATGGCCAATCCACCCCTGGGGTATGCTGCGTCTGGTGCGGATGACGTGGAACGACATCTTCGCTCTGGAGGACAGTCAGGATGTTGGCACCGACAATCGAGAGTTCCGGTTCGCTGCCTACCGCCAGTTCACGATCTGGCAACATGGGCGTCTGGGATGAGGGAACCGGAGACCAATTCCAAGCTGCTGTGTCCTTCGGATCAGGGCTAAATTCCCTGACCCATTTGGACATTACACCGGATACAAAGAAGCCCCATTTAGAGTGGCAGATTGAAAGTAGAAACTGTTTTATTTTATTTATCTACGCACAATACCTCAAAATAAGCTCTTTTTTACCTCATTACTCCACTTTCATCCCCCAAAAAAAACAAGTTGTGTGCTATATATATTTTTTATTTTCATTATTTATAGGAACTGCACGTTGTGCATTGTTTGTTTTTATTTATTTTTTTACATGTTCATAATAAAAAATGTGTGGAAAATAATACTGTCTTGTCTTCTCCCTTTCTTGCTTCATGTAGCAATGCCCCATAATATAATCTGCGATTGTTATTTTCTAATAACCTTGAATATCAGATCTAATAATCACTTGAAAGTAAATTATTTTACCATTAGAAATGGAAGTTCCGGACTTGAAAATAATAGCGTATTACAAATGCAGGATATATATAAAGATTTCAAAGAGGTATTGTTTGACCTGAGCTCCACAACAACAAAATTATTTTGAAAATAATCATACATGAAATGTGTGATGCAGGTGAAAGACATACCTGTCCTTCAAGCTGTGTCTGCACCAAATTCTGCTTGCTGTGGGGAACAACTCCCGCAAGATTTCCAAGGCGCTCAGTCATCCTGTGAGAGTTTTGTTGTTCTTGGGAGCCCCCTCCATCAATACGTTTCCTCAGGATGCAACGCTGCAGCTCAGGGGATGTAGCTGTAGTCTTTAGGCTACCTTTACTGCTTGTAATACTGTAATAGCTTGACTTCTTGCTGCTGTAGAGTCTCCTGAATCTAAAAGACAACAATGAAAAGATTTACAGCATGTCCCCCTCTCTCCCTACCTTTGTTGGTAAATGGTAAATGTTATAGTGACACATTATAATAAATCACCACATTGGACAAGTTATTCAGTACTATTCAGTTGTCCTGTAGATCAATAAAATGTAAGACTTACTGTACGTTCACACCAAAGCCTGCAAAGCGCCCAAGACGCCGGAAGTCAATTCATTTTCAACGAGCCTGGCGACACTGAGCGTCCAAAGCGTCTACAGGCGTTGCCGCGCTTCCAAAGCTTCCAAAGCTTCCAGAGCGTCCAAAGCGTCAACAGACTAGAAGTTGAGCCCTGGTCAACTTTATGGTAATTAGCTATGACACGGTTCAGCGGCAACCGGCGACAACCTGTCAGAATAGAGATGTCCATCGCGTCGTTTTTTCTTTTTTGTATTTCTGCCCCAATGACCAGCGATTGAAGTTTGACGCCAGTCACGTGACGAGGGCCAAAGCGGCTGATAATATTTGCCGTTGCTGTTTTGGAAGCTCAGACGCCGACCTCGAGCGTTTTTGACGCTTTGGAAGCTTTTGGTGTGAACGCACAGTTACGTTTCTCATTATTCGCCAATGTAGTCTGGTCGGTGATTGTGATGGTTGTAATCTAAAGCAGCGAAACACTGCTTCATAAACAGGAGGAGAGAAGGCAAACCTGTGTGTGCGGAGAGGAAGAGACAAGAGAGGTAATATAAGTTCAACCAAATAAGTTCTTCCATCCTCTTGGGCATAAGGCTCGCTTGACACATATCTTTTCATTTGTATGGGAACAGGATAACTCAATAAATTTCAATCAGTAATTATAATAATATCACAAAATCAAATTACCTTTTTCCAGCATACATCAAGATGCAGTTCTGGAAACTCTCCAGTTCTGAAGTTGACCTGTAATGTAAAACAAAGCTAAAACTTTGAAGATTATTGTTATGATTCCTCTTTTTCTACATTCACATTTTTATGATTTGTAATGCGTCAGGTTTCATAATTATACTATAGCTGTTCTGCTAATATAGAAAATGTTATTAATTTACCGAAAGGTCAGATACTTTGAGACATCCTTCAACCAGCGTTTGTTGAACATGACTCAAGAAGAGCCCCATGTGGTGCAGAGTAGAGGCTGACACGGGAGTGTTTTTTCAATCCCTAATCCTCCAATAAATCACTCCCGATCCTGTCCCTGCTACTGTTTTTTCTAGTCTAGTTTTTTTCATTGAAAATAACGCATGGATTATCATGCCTGGACGGATGGATGTATATTCTGAACATGGTGGAGAGGGAGAGAGAAGAGGACTGTCTACAAACTGTCATTGAACCACTAAATCAGTTGCTTGTGATGTTTGTGGTTAATCACCTTGTCGCACTGGACGCGGAACCGAAGCACAAATGTTAACCGGTCTGCCTGGTCGCACATCTGCGCCTGCAGCTCTTCAGATCAGTTCATTTCTATTTTTCACGTGAGCCGCGAGCACTGTCTGTCAAGCTGGAAGTCGGGCACAGAAAAGCCGAGAGAATCCGGTCAATTTTCAAAATAAAATAAATACAATGATGATTAATTAAGTTGTTGCTTGTCCGTCTATAGCCTAAATATATGTCAGTTGCGTCTGCACGAGACACACACACGTAACACAAAATAACGTGTGTGGAAAACCTACCCCAAGCGCCCGAGAAGGCGCGGAGTGCGCAGCTCAGCCTCAGCGTGCAGTGCGACCAAGAGAACAGCATGTCATTCTTGTTTTATGAATGATACATCAACAATCCCCTCTGTAAAAACCTTATAGACAGGAATAACAATAATAAAAAATATAGTAGTCAATGACAATAGAGTGTGTGTGTTTTGTGTGTGTTGTATGTGTTGAGGGTTGAGGTTGAACACCTAAAAATGTAGCGTTGCATTACTGTGTAGGAACAGCAGCGAATCCACATTTTCAGGCTTAAGGGAGGTACGCCTCTCCTCCACCACTCTGCCTGCAATGCTGAAGCTCCGCTCTGATGGGGTGCTCGATCCCGTGTCCCGCGGGATTCCCGAAAAAATGTCAGCCTCTAGTGCAGAGCCTGGCACCATGACCTCTTTATCACGGGTTGCCTCATCTAGTGGTCCATGGTCACATTTTCCACGTGTCCATTCGTGCTTCCCGGATGTCCTACAACAAAATAAAATTTTGAGAAGAAAAACATTTGTCATGTGACAGAAACACTCCTCCACCACCAGAAGTACATATGGTTACAAGAACCCGAGTAGAAAGATAGTTATTTCAACATGTATTGTTGTTGTGTTGTCCAAATGTCGCAGTACTTACATTGAACATATCACGATGTTCGGCTTTCTGGCAAATGTACCAAAAGTGGTTGACAATGTCTTTCAGCCACACAAGTATAATGGAGTGCCCCTTCACAATCCCAGCCTGTGAACCACAATCAGAAAAAAAAACAACAAAAATTATTTTTCATTATTTTTCACAAAAAGTAAAAACTGTAACATCCACTTATATTATATTTACCGCATGAAGTTTCTGTCAAATTTTTGGCTGCATGCCATATGTCCAATGAATGTATTACACCCTGTCTTTGTACCTTCCTTTCTTTGGATCTGTAATAAAAAAAAAAGATTACTACATTGTAATTTTGGCAATTGTTATTCTGAGATGAGCAGTGACAGTCTCCATAACCAGTCGTGCAAGTGTCTAATAATCATTGTAATAATTAGACTCACCCATCAATGCTGAAATCTACATGTGTGCATCTGTTACGATTTCGGTGATGTTGAGGTCCTGAAAAAGGCTGTCAAGGTTTTCATGAAGGCATGCTTCTCCATTATGACACTGTTGCGACTGGTTTGCCTTTTATCCACTGTGACAACACTGATTATGTCCTTGGACTCGTTTTCCATTGTTGTGTACGTGCAGTATTGAGCTGTGTGGCCTGCACATAAAAATGATTTGTTATAATATGAAAAAACATCTTTGCTTGAATAAATTGTGTTTAGACAGAACACAGATCAGGTATTTCATAGAATACTTACCTGGGGAGTCCATCCTTCCGTCGGCTGAAACAGATAAAAGCAAGCTTATTATGACTTTTGCAGCTGTAACCATTGCCATAACATATCCAGGAAGTGTATTAGCTTTTTTTTTAGGGCAATGATAAGAAATGTCCAGGTATTTTTTCCTCTTATACATTTTGCCAAATTGATTTTGCTGAGATAAATATTGACTGCTGCTGTTTTGTACAATGCCATTCCATACTTACCTAAGGCAACGACACTGTCCTTTGCACGCATGCTGTCAATGACGGAAGCTCTCCTCTTCTCCCAAAACTCTTTTATTGCGCCAATGAAATAATGGCTCTGCATTAGAGAGAATGTTTTTGCAGACACATAGCCAATATTCATGTAGCGGAAGAAGAGGGCTATCTTAGAGAAGTCGTTTCCAGAGAGGAGTACGTTTGTGGCGACCATGAAGTCTCCTCCCTGCAGGCCATATTTGAGGACAGGCTGGCTGTTCCATTTCCACAGCTTATGGCCATGACTGCAAAACTAGAAAACAAAGACAAGAAAATGTTGATTTGTAGCAGGACAGTAAGTGTCTGTGTTTAATTTTGTGGATAGAACAAAATTGATAACATTGGGAATGTCAACTCACCCACTCGATAATGGTAGCGCTTCCCCTTTTTGGAAGGTCACCTGAAACGGTGGAGTGGCATCACATGCTGTACCCATCTGGTCGTCCGTATAATGACATTTCCTGATTGGAAGCTGGAGGAAATTGACCATTATTGCCAAGCTACTGTTGAAGGCGATGCATGCAGGCTTGTTGACAAGGTCATCTTCAACAGAGACCTTCTCTGGACCAGGGAAGGAGGGCACATCATTGTGACTCTGCTCCTCTGACTCAAGGTTGTCAGTCTTCATCCATTTCATCATCACGGTTGAGGATGTCAATGACTGACTCATCCAGCCCAACAATGGGTAGAGCATCAATTGCTCTTTGTAAATCACCAGCAGCTCTGTGTGAAAGCACAAAAATGTGTAAAGTGTCTTTATGATGCAAGTATGTAATTCACATAATCATGAATGATAATAGTAGGATATACTACCGAGAGATACATACCGTACACATACAGGTGGCACATAGTCACTGTCTGTTGGATTAGAACCATTTACATCCAGTTCTATTCTGTAATAAAAAACAGACAACGCGCATGCAGCGTCATTTGACGTCACATCCGCAGAGCAGGATGAGCAGTGCGGGAAATTCGGATCCTGAATTGCAGCGCATTTTGCAGCACACAGCCTGTTCAAGGCAACGGAGAGAAACGCTAGAGGGCGCATTCTTTTTGGTTTGGAACGCTTCATCTCACATTATTACTTGAAAACTTAAAACGTATATGTATTTTTTTTCATAAATCTTGCCTCATCATCCTTTAACATCTCACATCAGAGCAGTCAAATGACTAAGATAAACACTTGTAAATACTAAGTGCAGATACCGAACACTGTTTTTTTAACAGATACATGAATATCTTACTTGTAAGAAAATAAAAAAGGATGCTCTGATTCTGTAAACAATCAAGAAGACAAACTCTGATACAGTGTAGGTCTCCTGATCAGAGACAAGACAGGAGGCAACTTTTCTCTCAACATGTATAATGTGTCTTATAAGACAAGAACCTGTAAAATTCAAAGTGCATAATACTTTTTAAAACTGTAACCCTTATCTTTTAAAAGCCTCTACTAAAGAGATGAAACCTGCTGTTCAGATTCTGTCAACCATAATCGTAACCATAACCATTAGGATGGAATGAACAATATAAACTCTAACACATTTGTGTAATGTCCTGATCAGATACTAGGCAGCAGACTAGTTCTATCCCTGTTACATGTAAAGTTGTGTTTACCCTTTGTAGAGCTACTTCAGCAACACTCAAACCAAAACCATACCAGTGGCCCACATCTGGGGAATGAACAAATGCTGCCTGACTCTGAGATCGCAGCATTAGGGAAATTGCAAATGTTAATTTAAGAACATATATAATAAAGCACATGACTTTGGTGAGTGTAAGAAGATTATTTCAAGTCACCTGTTAAATACTGGCCTGGAGCAGACCTGAGAGGACTCATTGAGACTGTCCAGTGTGAAATATTTTTTGGATATTAAATGATTCTGACAATGTGCCAACTCAACTGGTACTACGCCTTCAAAGATGTCATGTGCAACATCTGGGGGGTAGCCAGTGCAAATGATGAAATGAGAAAGATGTGCCGAGAGAACACACTGCCTTTTAACACCATAACATGGTTTCTCATTGACCTGTGCTGAACTTGCATGTGTTTCATGTGTCTCTTTGCTTCTGAGAGTAAACACACCTGAACTCACTTCTTTCTGCTGAATTTCAGACTTCTGTGCTAGACAGAAACGGCACACATATTCGCCTACAAAATTTTCTGTTAATCCAGCAATTCCATGTGCTCCCAAGTTATCTGCTATGACAGACTGTACGGTGCCTTTTACAAAATCTCCAAGTTGTGCAATAAAAATACCTTGACTTTCAAGAGTGACAAGATCCCTCAACAAGGGCTCTAAGATCTTTCCATAGCCACAAGTCCTCACATCTTCAGACCTGCACAGTAAAGCCAAATGAATGGAAGACAATGAGGAATGGGAACCAGGCGGTAAGTTGCTAAGAGTCCAATAAACAGCACGTATTTTATGTTTTTTATGAGACGTGCCGAGCGGATTACAAATCTCAAAATCATCCACGTACAAATTTATCAACACTCTCAATTGGCCTCCTGATAAAAAACTGTTTTCTTTAAAGAACAAACCATCTCGGTGAGACCTGTATATCACTTCTGGTCCTTTTTCCTCTGATGTGAGACTACTGTCCAATACATTATTAACCGAAAGGTTGGTGGTTCAAGCCCAACCAGGGACGTTTTACACTCAATTTAACAAGGATAATCAACAACGGAGAGGAACCTACACCCTTTGATGTCAAAAGATTCAGGCGACCTTGACAAAAACTCAGTGATACAGTGTTATAAGCTAGGAAGTCAAATAGTAGCCTGATGCATCAGCCGCTTATTTCATTACATTTCATATAGCGTCTGAACACGAGCCGTAGGGATTCGTTTGCTTCCGGGAGGCGGTTGCTTACGTTTGCTTCAACTAATCGCTGCTGCTTGGTGGTCACGTGTACTACACACCGGTGAAGCTCATAGGTTAATCTTGAGCCCTTGAGTTCAACGTCATCGCCTTCACTTACCCATCTGTTCGCTGATTGGTCCTACCGTTCTGGCGGACGGAGCAAACCGAAACGCATTGCTAGTTTCCTGACTACATGGTTGAGGAAAATGAAATTTGCCGGGACCAGTAGGCGGCGCTAGCCTGGCTAGTCAAATAGTAGGATATACAAAGGAAAAAATGGCATTTTGTCACAAATATACTTGCAGGTTGGTGGTTCAAGCCCACCCAGGGACGTTTTACACTCAACTTAACAAGGATAATCAACAACGGAGAAGAACCTACACCCTTTGATGTCAAAAGATTCAGGAGACGTTGACAAAAACTCAGTGATACAGTGTTATGAGCTAGGAAGTCAAATAGTACAATATACAAACTAAAAATTGGCATTTTGTCACAAATATACTTGTACCAAGCACCTTTTGCTTCTAAGAGGACAGGGACAATCCCAAACCAAAAACAGTCCAAAGCCTGGCTAGTAGATACAAAAGGAAATCACATTGACAGATGGGTGGAGTTTGGAGTTTGAGGCCACGCCCCTACAGCCAAGCAAGTCTCTGTGCCGCAATCGGTTAGCGCGTTCGGCTGTTAACCGAAAGGTTGGTGGTTCAAGCCCACCCAGGGACGTTTTACACTCAACTTAACAAGGATAATCAACAATGGAGAAGA
The DNA here is from genome assembly GCA_030347415.2 of Decapterus maruadsi. NCBI lineage: Eukaryota > Metazoa > Chordata > Actinopteri > Carangiformes > Carangidae > Decapterus > Decapterus maruadsi. The sequence goes on along the minus strand of JARUPV020000109.1, from coordinate 28,626 downwards.
ACCTACACCCTTTGATGTCAAAAGATTCAGGAGATGTGGACAAAAACTCCGTGATACAGTGTTATAAGCTAGGAAGTCAAATAGTACAATATACAAACTAAAAATTGGCATTTTGTCACAAATATACTTGTACCAAGCACCTTTTGCTTCTAAGAGGACAGGGACAATCCCAAACCAAAAAGTCCAAAGCCTGGCTAGTAGATACAAAAGGAAATCACATTGACAGATGGGTGGAGTTTGGAGTTTGAGGCCACGCCCCTCAATCAAAGCAAGTCTCTGTGGCGCAATCGGTTAGCGCGTTCGGCTGTTAACCGAAAGGTTGGTGGTTCAAGCCCACCCAGGGACGTTTTACACTCAACTTAACAAGGATAATCAACAACGGAGAAGAACCTACACCCTTTGATGTCAAAAGATTCAGGAGACATTGACAAAAACTCAGTGATACAGTGTTATAAGCTAGGAAGTCAAATAGTAGGATATACAAAGTAGACATTAGCATTTTGTCACAAATATACTTGTACCAAGCACCTTTTGCTTCTAAGAGGACAGGCACAATCCCAAACCAAAAAGTCCAAAGCCTGGCGAGTAGATACAAAAGGAAATCACATTGACAGATGGGTGGAGTTTGGAGTTTGAGGCCACCCCCCAAGCCAAGCAAGTCTCTGTGGTGCAATCGGTTAGCGCGTTCGGCTGTTAACCGAAAGGTTGGTGGTTCAAGCCCACCCAGGGACGTTTTACACTCAACAACAAGGATAATCAACAACGGAGAAGAACCTACACCCTTTGATGTCAAAAGATTCAGGAGACGTTGACAAAAACTCAGTGATACAGTGTTATAAGCTAGGAAGTCAAATAGTAGGATATACAAACTAAAAATTGGCATTTTGTCACAAATATACTTGTACCAAGCACCTTTTGCTTCTAAGAGGACAGGGACAATCCCAAACCAAAAAAGTCCAAAGCCTGGCTAGTAGATACAAAAGGAAATCACATTGACAGATGGGTGGAGTTTGGAGTTTGAGGCCACGCCCCCTCAATCAAAGCAAGTCTCTGTGGCGCAATCGGTTAGCGCGTTCGGCTGTTAACCGAAAGGTTGGTGGTTCAAGCCCACCCAGGGACGTTTTACACTCAACTTAACAAGGATAATCAACAACGGAGAAGAACCTACACCCTTTGATGTCAAAAGATTCAGGAGACATTGACAAAAACTCCGTGATACAGTGTTAGAAGCTAGGAAGTCAAATAGTAGGATATACAAAGTAGACATTAGCAATTTGTCACAAATATACTTGTACCAAGCACCTTTTGCTTCTAAGAGGACAGGGACAATCCCAAACCAAAAACAGTCCAAAGCCTGGCTAGTAGATACAAAAGGAAATCACATTGACAGATGGGTGGAGTTTGGAGTTTGAGGCCACGCCCCCTCAATCAAAGCAAGTCTCTGTGGCGCAATCGGTTAGCGCGTTCGGCTGTTAACCGAAAGGTTGGTGGTTCAAGCCCACCCAGGGACGTTTTACACTCAACTTAACAAGGATAATCAACAACGGAGAAGAACCTACACCCTTTGATGTCAAAAGATTCAGGAGACATTGACAAAAACTCCGTGATACAGTGTTAGAAGCTAGGAAGTCAAATAGTAGGATATACAAAGTAGACATTAGCATTTTGTCACAAATATACTTGTACCAAGCACCTTTTGCTTCTAAGAGGACAGGCACAATCCCAAACCAAAAAAGTCCAAAGCCTGGCTAGTAGATACAAAAGGAAATCACATTGACAGATGGGTGGAGTTTGGAGTTTGAGGACACACCCCCCCAAGCCAAGCAAGTCTCTGTGGCGCAATCGGTTAGCGCGTTCGGCTGTTAACCGAAAGGTTGGTGGTTCAAGCCCACCCAGGGACGTTTTACACTCAACTTAACAAGGATAATCAACAACGGAGAAGAACCTACACCCTTTGATGTCAAAAGATTCAGGAGACATTGACAAAAACTCAGTGATACAGTGTTATAAGCTAGGAAGTCAAATAGTAGGATATACAAAGTAAAATTGGCATTTTGTCACAAATATACTTGTACCAAGCACCTTTTGCTTCTAAGAGGACAGGCACAATCCCAAACCAAAAAAGTCCAAAGCCTGGCTAGTAGATACAAAAGGAAATCACATTGACAGATGGGTGGAGTTTGGAGTTTGAGGCCACGCCCCCTAAGCCAAGCAAGTCTCTGTGGCGCAATCGGTTAGCGCGTTCGGCTGTTAACCGAAAGGTTGGTGGTTCAAGCCCACCCAGGGACGTTTTACACTCAACTTAACAAGGATAATCAACAACGGAGAAGAACCTACACCCTTTGATGTCAAAAGATTCAGGAGACATTGACAAAAACTCAGTGATACAGTGTTATAAGCTAGGAAGTCAAATAGTAGGATATACAAAGTAAAATTGGCATTTTGTCGCAAATATACTTGTACCAAGCACCTTTTGCTTCTACAAGGACAGGCACAATCCCAAACCAAAAAAGTCCAAAGCCTGGCTAGTAGATACAAAAGGAAATCACATTGACAGATGGGTGGAGTTTGGAGTTTGAGGACACACCCCCCCAAGCCAAGCAAGTCTCTGTGGCGCAATCGGTTAGCGCGTTCGGCTGTTAACCGAAAGGTTGGTGGTTCAAGCCCACCCAGGGACGTTTTACACTCAACTTAACAAGGATAATCAACAACGGAGAAGAACCTACACCCTTTGATGTCAAAAGATTCAGGAGACGTTGACAAAAACTCCGTGATACAGTGTTAGAAGCTAGGAAGTCAAATAGTAGGATACAAAGTAGACATTAGCATTTTGTCGCAAATATACTTGTACCAAGCACCTTTTGCTTCTACAAGGACAGGCACAATCCCAAACCAAAAAAGTCCAAAGCCTGGCTAGTAGATACAAAAGGAAATCACATTGACAGATGGGTGGAGTTTGGAGTTTGAGGACACACCCCCCCAAGCCAAGCAAGTCTCTGTGGCGCAATCGGTTAGCGCGTTCGGCTGTTAACCGAAAGGTTGGTGGTTCAAGCCCACCCAGGGACGTTTTACACTCAACTTAACAAGGATAATCAACAACGGAGAAGAACCTACACCCTTTGATGTCAAAAGATTCAGGAGACATTGACAAAAACTCCGTGATACAGTGTTAGAAGCTAGGAAGTCAAATAGTAGGATATACAAAGTAGACATTAGCATTTTGTCACAAATATACTTGTACCAAGCACCTTTTGCTTCTAAAGGACAGGCACAATCCCAAACCAAAAAAGTCCAAAGCCTGGCTAGTAGATACAAAAGGAAATCACATTGACAGATGGGTGGAGTTTGGAGTTTGAGGCCACGCCCCCTACAAGCCAAGCAAGTCTCTGTGGCGCAATCGGTTAGCGCGTTCGGCTGTTAACCGAAAGGTTGGTGGTTCAAGCCCACCCAGGGACGTTTTACACTCAACTTAACAAGGATAATCAACAACGGAGAAGAACCTACACCCTTTGATGTCAAAAGATTCAGGAGACGTTGACAAAAACTCAGTGATACAGTGTTATAAGCTAGGAAGTCAAATAGTAGCATATACAAAGTAGACATTTGCATTTTGTCACAAATATACTTGTACCAAGCACCTTTTGCTTCTAAGAGGACAGGCACAATCCCAGACCAAAAACAGTCCAATGTCTGGCGAGTAGATACAAAAGGAAATCACATTGACAGATGGGTGGAGTTTGGAGTTTGAGGACACACCCCCCCAAGCCAAGCAAGTCTCTGTGGCGCAATCGGTTAGCGCGTTCGGCTGTTAACCGAAAGGTTGGTGGTTCAAGCCCACCCAGGGACGTTTTACACTCAACTTAACAAGGATAATCAACAACGGAGAAGAACCTACACCCTTTGATGTCAAAAGATTCAGGAGACATTGACAAAAACTCCGTGATACAGTGTTAGAAGGTAGGAAGTCAAATAGTAGGATATACAAAGTAGACATTAGCAATTTGTCACAAATATACTTGTACCAAGCACCTTTTGCTTCTAAAGGACAGGCACAATCCCAAACCAAAAAAGTACAAAGCCTGGCTAGTAGATACAAAAGGAAATCACATTGACAGATGGGTGGAGTTTGGAGTTTGAGGCCACGCCCCCTCAAGCCAAGCAAGTCTCTGTGGCGCAATCGGTTAGCGCGTTCGGCTGTTAACCGAAAGGTTGGTGGTTCAAGCCCACCCAGGGACGTTTTACACTCAACTTAACAAGGATAATCAACAACGGAGAAGAACCTACACCCTTTGATGTCAAAAGATTCAGGAGACATTGACAAAAACTCAGTGATACAGTGTTAGAAGCTAGGAAGTCAAATAGTAGGATATACAAAGTATACATTAGCATTTTGTCACAAATATATTTGTACCAAGCACCTTTTGCTTCTAAAGGACAGGCACAATCCCAAACCAAAAAAGTCCAAAGCCTGGCTAGTAGATACAAAAGGAAATCACATTGACAGATGGGTGGAGTTTGGAGTTTGAGGCCACGCCCCCTCAAGCCAAGCAAGTCTCTGTGGCGCAATCGGTTAGCGCGTTCGGCTGTTAACCGAAAGGTTGGTGGTTCAAGCCCACCCAGGGACGTTTTACACTCAACTTAACAAGGATAATCAACAACGGAGAAGAACCTACACCCTTTGATGTCAAAAGATTCAGGAGACATTGACAAAAACTCAGTGATACAGTGTTAGAAGCTAGGAAGTCAAATAGTAGGATATACAAAGTAGACATTAGCAATTTGTCACAAATATACTTGTACCAAGCACCTTTTGCTTCTAAGAGGACAGGCACAATCCCAAACCAAAAAAGTCCAAAGCCTGGCTAGTAGATACAAAAGGAAATCACATTGACAGATGGGTGGAGTTTGGAGTTTGAGGCCACGCCCCCTCAAGCCAAGCAAGTCTCTGTGGCGCAATCGGTTAGCGCGTTCGGCTGTTAACCGAAAGGTTGGTGGTTCAAGCCCACCCAGGGACGTTTTACACTCAACTTAACAAGGATAATCAACAACGGAGAAGAACCTACACCCTTTGATGTCAAAAGATTCAGGAGACGTTGACAAAAACTCAGTGATAGAGTGTTATAAGCTAGGAAGTCAAATAGTAGGATATACAAAGTAAAAAATTGGCATTTTGTCACAAATATACTTGTACCAAGCACCTTTTGCTTCTAAGAGGACAGGCACAATCCCAAACCAAAAAAGTCCAAAGCCTGGCTGAGTAGATACAAAAGGAAATCACATTGACAGATGGGTGGAGTTTGGAGTTTGAGGCCACGCCCCCTCAAGCCAAGCAAGTCTCTGTGGCGCAATCGGTTAGCGCGTTCGGCTGTTAACCGAAAGGTTGGTGGTTCAAGCCCACCCAGGGACGTTTTACACTCAACTTAACAAGGATAATCAACAACGGAGAAGAACCTACACCCTTTGATGTCAAAATATTCAGGAGACATTGACAAAAACTCTGTGATACAGTGTTAGAAGCTAGGAATTCAAATAGTAGGATATACAAAGTAGACATTAGCATTTTGTCACAAATATACTTGTACCAAGCACCTTTTGCTTCTACAAGGACAGGCACAATCCCAAACCAAAAAAGTCCAAAGCCTGGCTAGTAGATACAAAAGGAAATCACATTGACAGATGGGTGGAGTTTGAGGCCACGCCCCCTACAGCCATGCAAGTCTCTGTGGCGCAATCGGTTAGCGCGTTCGGCTGTTAACCGAAAGGTTGGTGGTTCAAGCCCACCCAGGGACGTTTTACACTCAACTTAACAAGGATAATCAACAACGGAGAAAAACCTACACCCTTTGATGTCAAAAGATTCAGGAGACATTGACAAAAACTCAGCGATAGAGTGTTACAAGCTAGGAGGTCAAATAGTAGGATATACAAAGTAGACATTTGCATTTTGTCACAAATATACTTGTACCAAGCACCTTTTGCTTCTAAGAGGACAGGCACAATCCCAAACCAAAAAAGTCCAAAGCCTGGCTAGTAGATACAAAAGGAAATCACATTGACAGATGGGTGGAGTTTGGAGTTTGAGGCCACGCCCCCTCAATCCAAGCAAGTCTCTGTGGCGCAATCGGTTAGCGCGTTCGGCTGTTAACCGAAAGGTTGGTGGTTCAAGCCCACCCAGGGACGTTTTACACTCAACTTAACAAGGATAATCAACAACGGAGAAGAACCTACACCCTTTGATGTCAAAAGATTCAGGAGACATTGACAAAAACTCAGTGATACAGTGTTATAAGCTAGGAAGTCAAATAGTAGGATATACAAAGTAAACATTAGCATTTTGTCACAAATATACTTGTACCAAGCACCTTTTGCTTCTAAGAGGACAGGCACAATCCCAAACCAAAAAAGTCCAAAGCCTGGCTGAGTAGATACAAAAGGAAATCACATTGACAGATGGGTGGAGTTTGGAGTTTGAGGCCACGCCCCCTACAATCCAAGCAAGTCTCTGTGGCGCAATCGGTTAGCGCGTTCGGCTGTTAACCGAAAGGTTGGTGGTTCAAGCCCACCCAGGGACGTTTTACACTCAACTTAACAAGGATAATCAACAACGGAGAAGAACCTACACCCTTTGATGTCAAAAGATTCAGGAGACATTGACAAAAACTCAGTGATACAGTGTTATAAGCTAGGAAGTCAAATAGTAGGATATACAAAGTAGACATTAGCATTTTGTCACAAATATACTTGTACCAAGCACCTTTTGCTTCTACAGAGGACAGGCACAATCCCAAACCAAAAAAGTCCAAAGCCTGGCTAGTAGATACAAAAGGAAATCACATTGACAGATGGGTGGAGTTTGGAGTTTGAGGCCACGCCCCCTCAAGCCAAGCAAGTCTCTGTGGCGCAATCGGTTAGCGCGTTCGGCTGTTAACCGAAAGGTTGGTGGTTCAAGCCCACCCAGGGACGTTTTACACTCAACTTAACAAGGATAATCAACAACGGAGAAGAACCTACACCCTTTGATGTCAAAAGATTCAGGAGACATTGACAAAAACTCAGTGATACAGTGTTATAAGCTAGGAAGTCAAATAGTAGGATATACAAAGTAGACATTAGCATTTTGTCACAAATATACTTGTACCAAGCACCTTTTGCTTCTAAGAGGACAGGCACAATCCCAAACCAAAAAAAGTCCAAAGCCTGGCTAGTAGATACAAAAGGAAATCACATTGACAGATGGGTGGAGTTTGGAGTTTGAGGCCACGCCCCCTACAGCCAAGCAAGTCTCTGTGGCGCAATCGGTTAGCGCGTTCGGCTGTTAACCGAAAGGTTGGTGGTTCAAGCCCACCCAGGGACGTTTTACACTCAACTTAACAAGGATAATCAACAACGGAGAAGAACCTACACCCTTTGATGTCAAAAGATTCAGGAGACATTGACAAAAACTCCGTGATACAGTGTTATAAGCTAGGAAGTCAAATAGTAGGATATACAAAGTAGATATTAGCATTTTGTCACAAATATACTTGTACCAAGCACCTTTTGCTTCTACAAGGACAGGCACAATCCCAAACCAAAAAAGTCCAAAGCCTGGCTAGTAGATACAAAAGGAAATCACATTGAGAGATGATGGGTTTGGAGTTTGAGGCCACGACCCCTACAGCCAAGCAAGTCTCTGTGGCGCAATCGGTTAGCGCGTTCGGCTGTTAACCGAAAGGTTGGTGGTTCAAGCCCACCCAGGGACGTTTTACACTCAACTTAACAAGGATAATCAACAACGGAGAAGAACCTACACCCTTTGATGTCAAAAGATTCAGGAGACATTGAAAAAAACTCAGTGATACAGTGTTATAAGCTAGGAAGTCAAATAGTAGGATATACAAAGTAAAATTGGCATTTTGTCACAAATATACTTGTACCAAGCACCTTTTGCTTCTAGAGGACAGGCACAATCCCAAACCAAAAAAGTCCAAAGCCTGGCTAGTAGATACAAAAGGAAATCACATTGACAGATGGGTGGAGTTTGGAGTTTGAGGCCACGCCCCCTCAACAAAGCAAGTCTCTGTGGCGCAATCGGTTAGCGCGTTCGGCTGTTAACCGAAAGGTTGGTGGTTCAAGCCCACCCAGGGACGTTTTACACTCAACTTAACAAGGATAATCAACAACGGAGAAGAACCTACACCCTTTGATATCAAAAGATTCAGGAGACATTGACAAAAACTCAGTGATACAGTGTTAGAAGCTAGGAAGTCAAATAGTAGGATATACAAAGTAGACATTAGCAATTTGTCACAAATATACTTGTACCAAGCACCTTTTGCTTCTAAGAGGACAGGGACAATCCCAAACCAAAAAAGTCCAAAGCCTGGCTAGTAGATACAAAAGGAAATCACATTGACAGATGGGTGGAGTTTGGAGTTTGAGGCCACGCCCCTTCAATCCAAGCAAGTCTCTGTGGCGCAATCGGTTAGCGCGTTCGGCTGTTAACCGAAAGGTTGGTGGTTCAAGCCCACCCAGGGACGTTTTACACTCAACTTAACAAGGATAATCAACAACGGAGAAGAACCTACACCCTTTGATGTCAAAAGATTCAGGAGACGTGGACAAAAACTCAGTGATACAGTGTTATAAGCTAGGAAGTCAAATAGTAGGATATACAAAGTCAAAATTGGCATTTTGTCACAAATATACTTGTACCAAGCACCTCTTGCTTCTTAGAGGACAGGCACAATCCCAAACCAAAAAAAGTCCAAAGCCTGGTGAGTAGATACAAAAGGAAATCACACTGACAGATGGGTGGAGTTTGGAGTTTGAGGCCACGCCCCCTACAGCCAAGCAAGTCTCTGTGGCGCAATCGGTTAGCGCGTTCGGCTGTTAACCGAAAGGTTGGTGGTTCAAGCCCACCCAGGGACGTTTTACACTCAACTTAACAAGAATAATCAACAACGGAGAAGAACCTACACCCTTTGATGTCAAAAGATTCAGGAGACGTTGACAAAAACTCAGTGATACAGTGTTATAAGCTATGAAGTCAAATACTAGTATATACAAAGTAGACATTAGCATTTTGTCACAAATATACTTGTACCAAGCACCTTTTGCTTCTAAAGGACAGGCACAATCCCAAACCAAAAAAGTCCAAAGCCTGGCTAGTAGATACAAAAGGAAATCACATTGACAGATGGGTGGAGTTTGGAGTTTGAGGCCACGCCCCCTCAAGCCAAAGCAAGTCTCTGTGGCGCAATCGGTTAGCGCGTTCGGCTGTTAACCGAAAGGTTGGTGGTTCAAGCCCACCCAGGGACGTTTTACACTCAACTTAACAAGGATAATCAACAACGGAGAAGAACCTACACCCTTTGATGTCAAAAGATTCAGGAGACATTGACAAAAACTCAGTGATACAGTGTTATAAGCTAGGAAGTCAAATAGTAGGATATACAAAGTAGACATTAGCATTTTGTCACAAATATACTTGTACCAAGCACCTTTTGCTTCTACAAGGACAGGCACAATCCCAAACCAAAAAAGTCCAAAGCCTGGCTAGTAGATACAAAAGGAAATCACATTGACAGATGGGTGGAGTTTGGAGTTTGAGGCCACGCCCCCTCAAGCCAAGCAAGTCTCTGTGGCGCAATCGGTTAGCGCGTTCGGCTGTTAACCGAAAGGTTGGTGGTTCAAGCCCACACAGGGACGTTTTACACTCAACTTAACAAGGATAATCAACAACGGAGAAGAACCTACACCCTTTGATGTCAAAAGATTCAGGAGACGTGGACAAAAACTCAGTGATACAGTGTTAGAAGCTAGGAAGTCAAATAGTAGGATATACAAAGTAGACATTAGCATTTTGTCACAAATATACTTGTACCAAGCACCTTTTGCTTCTACAGAGGACAGGCACAATCCCAAACCAAAAAAGTCCAAAGCCTGGCTAGTAGATACAAAAGGAAATCACATTGACAGATGGGTGGAGTTTGGAGTTTGAGGCCACGCCCCCTACAGCCAAGCAAGTCTCTGTGGCGCAATTGGTTAGCGCGTTCGGCTGTTAACGAAAGGTTGGTGGTTCAAGCCCACCCAGGGACGTTTTACACTCAACTTAACAAGGATAATCAACAACGGAGAAGAACCTACACCCTTTGATGTCAAAAGATTCAGGAGACATTGACAAAAACTCAGTGATACAGTGTTATAAGCTAGGAAGTCAAATAGTAGGATATACAAAGTAGACATTAGCATTTTGTCACAAATATACTTGTACCAAGCACCTTTTGCTTCTAAGAGGACAGGCACAATCCCAAACCAAAAACAGTCCAAAGCCTGGCTAGTAGATACAAAAGGAAATCACATTGACAGATGGGTGGAGTTTGGAGTTTGAGGCCACGCCCCCTACAATCAAGCAAGTCTCTGTGGCGCAATCGGTTAGCGCGTTCGGCTGTTAACCGAAAGGTTGGTAGTTCAAGCCCACCCAGGGACGTTTTACACTCAACTTAACAAGGATAATCAACAACGGAGAAGAACCTACACCCTTTGATGTCAAAATATTCAGGAGACATTGACAAAAACTCTGTGATACAGTGTTAGAATCTAGGAAGTCAAATAGTAGGATATACAAAGTAGACATTAGCATTTTGTCACAAATATACTTGTACCAAGCACCTTTTGCTTCTACAAGGACAGGCACAATCCCAAACCAAAAAAGTCCAAAGCCTGGCTAGTAGATACAAAAGGAAATCACATTGACAGATGGGTGGAGTTTGGAGTTTGAGGCCACGCCCCCTCAAGCCAAGCAAGTCTCTGTGGCGCAATCGGTTAGCGCGTTCGGCTGTTAACCGAAAGGTTGGTGGTTCAAGCCCACCCAGGGACGTTTTACACTCAACTTAACAAGGATAATCAACAACGGAGAAGAACCTACACCCTTTGATGTCAAAAGATTCAGGAGACATTGACAAAAACTCAGTGATACAGTGTTATAAGCTATGAAGTCAAATACTAGGATATACAAAGTAGACATTAGCATTTTGTCACAAATATACTTGTACCAAGCACCTTTGCATCTACAAGGACAGGCACAATCCCAAACCAAAAAAGTCCAAAGCCTGGCGAGTAGATACAAAAGGAAATCACATTGACAGATGGGTGGAGTTTGGAGTTTGAGGCCACGCCCCCTCAAGCCAAGCAAGTCTCTGTGGCGCAATCGGTTAGCGCGTTCGGCTGTTAACCGAAAGGTTGGTGGTTCAAGCCCACCCAGGGACGTTTTACACTCAACTTAACAAGGATAATCAACAACGGAGAAGAACCTACACCCTTTGATGTCAAAAGATTCAGGAGACGTTGACAGAAACTCAGTGATACAGTGTTAGAAGCTAGGAAGTCTAATAGTAGGATATACAAAGTAAAATTGGCATTTTGTCACAAATATACTTGTACCAAGCACCTTTTGCTTCTAAGAGGACAGGCACAATCCCAAACCAAAAAAGTCCAAAGCCTGGCTAGTAGATACAAAAGGAAATCACATTGACAGATGGGTGGAGTTTGGAGTTTGAGGCCACGCCCCCTAAGCCAAGCAAGTCTCTGTGGCGCAATCGGTTAGCGCGTTCGGCTGTTAACCGAAAGGTTGGTGGTTCAAGCCCACCCAGGGACGTTTTACACTCAACTTAACAAGGATAATCAACAACGGAGAAGAACCTACACCCTTTGATGTCAAAAGATTCAGGAGACATTGACAAAAACTCAGTGATACAGTGTTATAAGCTAGGAAGTCAAATAGTAGGATATACAAAGTAGACATTAGCATTTTGTCACAAATATACTTGTACCAAGCACCTTTTGCTTCTACAAGGACAGGCACAATCCCAAACCAAAAAAGTCCAAAGCCTGGCTAGTAGATACAAAAGGAAATCACATTGACAGATGGGTGGAGTTTGGAGTTTGAGGCCACGCCCCCTACAGCCAAGCAAGTCTCTGTGGCGCAATCGGTTAGCGCGTTCGGCTGTTAACCGAAAGGTTGGTGGTTCAAGCCCACCCAGGGACGTTTTACACTCAACTTAACAAGGATAATCAACAACGGAGAAGAACCTACACCCTTTGATGTCAAAATATTCAGGAGACATTGACAAAAACTCTGTGATACAGTGTTAGAAGCTAGGAAGTCAAATAGTAGGATATATAAAGTAGACATTAGCATTTTGTCACAAATATATTTGTACCAAGCACCTTTTGCATCTACAAGGACAGGCACAATCCCAAACCAAAAAAGTACAAAGCCTGGCTAGTAGATACAAAAGGAAATCACATTGACCGATGGGTGGAGTTTGGAGTTTGAGGCCACGCCCCTTCAAGCCAAGCAAGTCTCTGTGGCGCAATTGGTTAGCGCGTTCTGCTGTTATCCGAAAGGTTGGTGGTTCAAGCCCACCCAGGGACGTTTTACACTCAACTTAACAAGAATAATCAACAACGGAGAAGAACCTACACCCTTTGATGTCAAAAGATTCAGGAGACGTTGACAAAAACTCAGTGATACAGTGTTATAAGCTATGAAGTCAAATAGTAGGATATACAAAGTAGACATTAGCATTTTGTCACAAATATACTTGTACCAAGCACCTTTTGCTTCTAAGAGGACAGGCACAATCCCAAACCAAAAAAGTCCAAAGCCTGGCTAGTAGATACAAAAGGAAATCACATTGACAGATGGGTGGAGTTTGGAGTTTGAGGCCACGCCCCCTCAATCCAAGCAAGTCTCTGTGGCGCAATCGGTTAGCGCGTTCGGCTGTTAACCGAAAGGTTGGTGGTTCAAGCCCACCCAGGGACGTTTTACACTCAACTTAACAAGGATAATCAACAACGGAGAAGAACCTACACCCTTTGATGTCAAAAGATTCAGGAGACATTGACAAAAACTCAGTGATACAGTGTTAGAAGCTAGGAAGTCAAATAGTAGGATATACAAAGTAGACATTAGCATTTTGTCACAAATATACTTGTACCAAGCACCTTTTGCTTCTACAAGGACAGGCACAATCCCAAACCAAAAAAGTCCAAAGCCTGGCTAGTAGATACAAAAGGAAATCACATTGACAGATGGGTGGAGTTTGGAGTTTGAGGCCACGCCCCCTCAAGCCAAGCAAGTCTCTGTGGCGCAATCGGTTAGCGCGTTCGGCTGTTAACCGAAAGGTTGGTGGTTCAAGCCCACCCAGGGACGTTTTACACTCAACTTAACAAGGATAATCAACAACGGAGAAGAACCTACACCCTTTGATGTCAAAAGATTCAGGAGACATTGACAAAAACTCAGTGATACAGTGTTATAAGCTAGGAAGTCAAATAGTAGGATATACAAAGTAGACATTAGCATTTTGTCACAAATATACTTGTACCAAGCACCTTTTGCTTCTACAAGGACAGGCACAATCCCAAACCAAAAAAGTCCAAAGCCTGGCTAGTAGATACAAAAGGAAATCACATTGACAGATGGGTGGAGTTTGGAGTTTGAGGACACACCCCCCCAAGCCAAGCAAGTCTCTGTGGCGCAATCGGTTAGCGCGTTTGCTGTTAACCGAAAGGTTGGTGGTTCAAGCCCACCCAGGGACGTTTTACACTCAACTTAACAAGGATAATCAACAACGGAGAAGAACCTACACCCTTTGATGTCAAAAGATTCAGGAGACATTGACAAAAACTCAGTGATACAGTGTTAGAAGCTAGGAAGTCAAATAGTAGGATATACAAAGTAACATTAGCATTTTGTCACAAATATACTTGTACCAAGCACCTTTTGCTTCTAAGAGGACAGGCACAATCCCAAACCAAAAAAGTCCAAAGCCTGGCTAGTAGATACAAAAGGAAATCACATTGACAGATGGGTGGAGTTTGGAGTTTGAGGCCACGCCCCCTACAGCCAAGCAAGTCTCTGTGGCGCAATCGGTTAGCGCGTTCGGCTGTTAACCGAAAGGTTGGTGGTTCAAGCCCACCCAGGGACGTTTTACACTCAACTTAACAAGGATAATCAACAACGGAGAAGAACCTACACCCTTTGATGTCAAAAGATTCAGGAGACATTGACAAAAACTCCGTGATACAGTGTTATAAGCTAGGAAGTCAAATAGTAGGATATACAAAGTAGACATTAGCATTTTGTCACAAATATACTTGTACCAAGCACCTTTTGCTTCTAAGAGGACAGGCACAATCCCAAACCAAAAAAGTCCAAAGCCTGGCTAGTAGATACAAAAGGAAATCACATTGACAGATGGGTGGAGTTTGAGTTTGAGGCCACGCCCCCTACAGCCAAGCAAGTCTCTGTGGCGCAATCGGTTAGCGCGTTCGGCTGTTAACCGAAAGGTTGGTGGTTCAAGCCCACCCAGGGACGTTTTACACTCAACTTAACAAGGATAATCAACAACGGAGAAGAACCTACACCCTTTGATGTCAAAAGATTCAGGAGACATTGACAAAAACTCTGTGATACAGTGTTAGAAGCTAGGAAGTCAAATAGTAGGATATACAAAGTAGACATTAGCATTTTGTCACAAATATACTTGTACCAAGCACCTTTTGCTTCTAAAGGACAGGCACAATCCCAAACCAAAAACAGTCCAAAGCCTGGCTAGTAGATACAAAAGGAAATCACATTGACAGATGGGTGGAGTTTGGAGTTTGAGGCCACGCCCCCTCAAGCCAAGCAAGTCTCTGTGGCGCAATCGGTTAGCGCGTTCGGCTGTTAACCGAAAGGTTGGTGGTTCAAGCCCACCCAGGGACGTTTTACACTCAACTTAACAAGGATAATCAACAACGGAGAAGAACCTACACCCTTTGATGTCAAAAGATTCAGGAGACATTGACAAAAACTCAGTGATACAGTGTTATAAGCTAGGAAGTCAAATAGTAGGATATACAAAGTAGACATTAGCATTTTGTCACAAATATACTTGTACCAAGCACCTTTTGCTTCTACAAGGACAGGCACAATCCCAAACCAAAAAGTCCAAAGCCTGGCTAGTAGATACAAAAGGAAATCACATTGACAGATGGGTGGAGTTTGGAGTTTGAGGCCACGCCCCCTCAAGCCAAGCAAGTCTCTGTGGCGCAATCGGTTAGCGCGTTCGGCTGTTAACCGAAAGGTTGGTGGTTCAAGCCCACCCAGGGACGTTTTACACTCAACTTAACAAGGATAATCAACAACGGAGAAGAACCTACACCCTTTGATGTCAAAAGATTCAGGAGACGTTGACAAAAACTCAGTGATAGAGTGTTAGAAGCTAGAAGTCAAATAGTAGGATATACAAAGTCAAAATTGGCATTTTGTCACAAATATACTTGTACCAAGCACCTTTTGCTTCTTAGAGGACAGGCACAATCCCAAACCAAAAAAGTCCAAAGCCTGGCTGAGTAGATACAAAAGGAAATCACATTGACAGATGGGTGGAGTTTGGAGTTTGAGGCCACGCCCCCTACAGCCAAGCAAGTCTCTGTGGCGCAATCGGTTAGCGCGTTCGGCTGTTAACCGAAAGGTTGGTGGTTCAAGCCCACCCAGGGACGTTTTACACTCAACTTAACAAGGATAATCAACAACGGAGAAGAACCTACACCCTTTGATGTCAAAAGATTCAGGAGACATTGACAAAAACTCCGTGATACAGTGTTATAAGCTAGGAAGTCAAATAGTAGGATATACAAAGTAGACATTAGCATTTTGTCACAAATATACTTGTACCAAGCACCTTTTGCTTCTAAGAGGACAGGCACAATCCCAAACCAAAAAAGTCCAAAGCCTGGCTAGTAGATACAAAAGGAAATCACATTGACAGATGGGTGGAGTTTGGAGTTTGAGGCCACGCCCCCTCAGCCAAGCAAGTCTCTGTGGCGCAATCGGTTAGCGCGTTCGGCTGTTAACCGAAAGGTTGGTGGTTCAAGCCCACCCAGGGACGTTTTACACTCAACTTAACAAGGATAATCAACAACGGAGAAGAACCTACACCCTTTGATGTCAAAATATTCAGGAGACATTGACAAAAACTCTGTGATACAGTGTTAGAAGCTAGGAATTCAAATAGTAGGATATACAAAGTAGACATTAGCATTTTGTCACAAATATACTTGTACCAAGCACCTTTTGCTTCTACAAGGACAGGCACAATCCCAAACCAAAAAAGTCCAAAGCCTGGCTAGTAGATACAAAAGGAAATCACATTGACAGATGGGTGGAGTTTGGAGTTTGAGGCCACGCCCCCTCAAGCCAAGCAAGTCTCTGTGGCGCAATCGGTTAGCGCGTTCGGCTGTTAACCGAAAGGTTGGTGGTTCAAGCCCACCCAGGGACGTTTTACACTCAACTTAACAAGGATAATCAACAACGGAGAAGAACCTACACCCTTTGATGTCAAAAGATTCAGGAGACGTTGACAAAAACTCCGTGATACAGTGTTAGAAGCTAGGAAGTCAAATAGTAGGATACAAAGTAGACATTAGCATTTTGTCACAAATATACTTGTACCAAGCACCTTTTGCTTCTACAAGGACAGGCACAATCCCAAACCAAAAAAGTCCAAAGCCTGGCTAGTAGATACAAAAGGAAATCACATTGACAGATGGGTGGAGTTTGGAGTTTGAGGCCACGCCCCCTCAAGCCAAGCAAGTCTCTGTGGCGCAATCGGTTAGCGCGTTCGGCTGTTAACCGAAAGGTTGGTGGTTCAAGCCCACCCAGGGACGTTTTACACTCAACTTAACAAGGATAATCAACAACGGAGAAGAACCTACACCCTTTGATGTCAAAAGATTCAGGAGACGTTGACAAAAACTCAGTGATACAGTGTTATAAGCTAGGAAGTCAAATAGTAGGATATACAAACTAAAAATTGGCATTTTGTCACAAATATACTTGTACCAAGCACCTTTTGCTTCTACAAGGACAGGCACAATCCCAAACCAAAAAAGTCCAAAGCCTGTTGAGTAGATACAAAAGGAAATCACACTGACAGATGGGTGGAGTTTGGAGTTTGAGGCCACGCCCCCTACAGCCAAGCAAGTCTCTGTGGCGCAATCGGTTAGCGCGTTCGGCTGTTAACCGAAAGGTTGGTGGTTCAAGCCCACCCAGGGACGTTTTACACTCAACTTAACAAGGATAATCAACAACGGAGAAGAACCTACACCCTTTGATGTCAAAAGATTCAGGAGACATTGACAAAAACTCCGTGATACAGTGTTAGAAGGTAGGAAGTCAAATAGTAGGATATACAAAGTAGACATTAGCATTTTGTCACAAATATACTTGTACCAAGCACCTTTTGCTTCTACAAGGACAGGCACAATCCCAAACCAAAAAAGTCCAAAGCCTGGCTAGTAGATACAAAAGGAAATCACATTGAGAGATGGGTGGAGTTTGAGTTTGAGGCCACGCCCCCTACAGCCAAGCAAGTCTCTGTGGCGCAATCGGTTAGCGCGTTCGGCTGTTAACCGAAAGGTTGGTGGTTCAAGCCCACCCAGGGACGTTTTACACTCAACTTAACAAGGATAATCAACAACGGAGAAGAACCTACACCCTTTGATGTCAAAAGATTCAGGAGACGTGGACAAAAACTCAGTGATACAGTGTTATAAGCTAGGAAGTCAAATAGTAGGATATACAAAGTAAAATTGGCATTTTGTCACAAATATACTTGTACCAAGCACCTTTTGCTTCTAAGAGGACAGGCACAATCCCAAACCAAAAACAGTCCAAAGCCTGGCTAGTAGATACAAAAGGAAATCACATTGACAGATGGGTGGAGTTTGGAGTTTGAGGCCACGCCCCCTCAAGCCAAGCAAGTCTCTGTGGCGCAATCGGTTAGCGCGTTCGGCTGTTAACCGAAAGGTTGGTGGTTCAAGCCCACCCAGGGACGTTTTACACTCAACTTAACAAGGATAATCAACAACGGAGAAGAACCTACACCCTTTGATGTCAAAATATTCAGGAGACATTGACAAAAAATCTGTGATACAGTGTTAGAAGCTAGCAAGTCAAATAGTAGGATATACAAAGTAGACATTAGCATTTTGTCACAAATATATTTGTACCAAGCACCTTTTGCATCTACAAGGACAGGCACAATCCCAAACCAAAAAAGTACAAAGCCTGGCTAGTAGATACAAAAGGAAATCACATTGACCGATGGGTGGAGTTTGGAGTTTGAGGCCACGCCCCTTCAAGCCAAGCAAGTCTCTGTGGCGCAATTGGTTAGCGCGTTCTGCTGTTATCCGAAAGGTTGGTGGTTCAAGCCCACCCAGGGACGTTTTACACTCAACTTAACAAGAATAATCAACAACGGAGAAGAACCTACACCCTTTGATGTCAAAAGATTCAGGAGACGTTGACAAAAACTCAGTGATACAGTGTTATAAGCTATGAAGTCAAATACTAGCATATACAAAGTCAAAATTGGCATTTTGTCACAAATATACTTGTACCAAGCACCTCTTGCTTCTTAGAGGACAGGCACAATCCCAAACCAAAAAAGTCCAAAGCCTGGCTAGTAGATACAAAAGGAAATCACATTGACAGATGGGTGGAGTTGGAGTTTGAGGCCACGCCCCCTACAGCCAAGCAAGTCTCTGTGGCGCAATCGGTTAGCGCGTTCGGCTGTTAACCGAAAGGTTGGTGGTTCAAGCCCACCCAGGGACGTTTTACACTCAACTTAACAAGGATAATCAACAACGGAGAAGAACCTACACCCTTTGATGTCAAAAGATTCAGGAGACATTGACAAAAACTCCGTGATACAGTGTTAGAAGGTAGGAAGTCAAATAGTAGGATATACAAAGTAGACATTAGCAATTTGTCACAAATATACTTGTACCAAGCACCTTTTGCTTCTAAGAGGACAGGGACAATCCCAAACCAAAAAAGTCCAAAGCCTGGCTAGTAGATACAAAAGGAAATCACATTGAGAGATGGGTGGAGTTTGAGGCCACGCCCCCTACAGCCAAGCAAGTCTCTGTGGCGCAATCGGTTAGCGCGTTCGGCTGTTAACCGAAAGGTTGGTGGTTCAAGCCCACCCAGGGACGTTTTACACTCAACTTAACAAGGATAATCAACAACGGAGAAGAACCTACACCCTTTGATGTCAAAAGATTCAGGAGACATTGACAAAAACTCCGAGATACAGTGTTATGAGCTAGGAAGTCAAATAGTAGGATATACAAAGTAGACATTAGCATTTTGTCACAAATATACTTGTACCAAGCACCTTTTGCTTCTACAAGGACAGGCACAATCCCAAACCAAAAAAGTCCAAAGCCTGGCTAGTAGATACAAAAGGAAATCACATTGACAGATGGGTGGAGTTTGGAGTTTGAGGCCACGCCCCCTCAAGCCAAGCAAGTCTCTGTGGCGCAATCGGTTAGCGCGTTCGGCTGTTAACCGAAAGGTTGGTGGTTCAAGCCCACCCAGGGACGTTTTACACTCAACTTAACAAGGATAATCAACAACGGAGAAGAACCTACACCCTTTGATGTCAAAAGATTCAGGAGACGTTGACAGAAACTCAGTGATACAGTGTTAGAAGCTAGGAAGTCAAATAGTAGGATATATAAAGTAGACATTAGAATTTGTCACAAATATATTTGTACCAAGCACCTTTTGCATCTACAAGGACAGGCACAATCCCAAACCAAAAAAGTACAAAGCCTGGCTAGTAGATACAAAAGGAAATCACATTGACCGATGGGTGGAGTTTGGAGTTTGAGGCCACGCCCCCTAAGCCAAGCAAGTCTCTGTGGCGCAATCGGTTAGCGCGTTCGGCTGTTAACCGAAAGGTTGGTGGTTCAAGCCCACCCAGGGACGTTTTACACTCAACTTAACAAGGATAATCAACAACGGAGAAGAACCTACACCCTTTGATGTCAAAAGATTCAGGAGACATTGACAAAAACTCAGTGATACAGTGTTATAAGCTAGGAAGTCAAATAGTAGGATATACAAAGTAAAATTAGCATTTTGTCACAAATATACTTGTACCAAGCACCTTTTGCTTCTAAAGGACAGGGACAATCCCAAACCAAAAAAGTCCAAAGCCTGGCTAGTAGATACAAAAGGAAATCACATTGACAGATGGGTGGAGTTTGGAGTTTGAGGCCACGCCCCCTCAATCAAAGCAAGTCTCTGTGGCGCAATCGGTTAGCGCGTTCGGCTGTTAACCGAAAGGTTGGTGGTTCAAGCCCACCCAGGGACGTTTTACACTCAACTTAACAAGGATAATCAACAACGGAGAAGAACCTACACCCTTTGATGTCAAAAGATTCAGGAGACATTGACAAAAACTCAGTGATACAGTGTTATAAGCTAGGAAGTCAAATAGTAGGATATACAAAGTAGACATTAGCATTTTGTCACAAATATACTTGTACCAAGCACCTTTTGCCTCTACAAGGACAGGCACAATCCCAAACCAAAAAGTCCAAAGCCTGGCGAGTAGATACAAAAGGAAATCACATTGACAGATGGGTGGAGTTTGGAGTTTGAGGCCACGCCCCCTCAAGCCAAGCAAGTCTCTGTGGCGCAATCGGTTAGCGCGTTCGGCTGTTAACCGAAAGGTTGGTGGTTCAAGCCCACCCAGGGACGTTTTACACTCAACTTAACAAGGATAATCAACAACGGAGAAGAACCTACACCCTTTGATGTCAAAAGATTCAGGAGACGTTGACAGAAACTCAGTGATACAGTGTTAGAAGCTAGGAAGTCAAATAGTAGGATATACAAAGTAAAATGGGCATTTTGTCACAAATATACTTGTACCAAGCACCTTTTGCTTCTAAGAGGACAGGGACAATCCCAAACCAAAAACAGTCCAAAGCCTGGCTAGTAGATGCAAAAGGAAATCACATTGACAGATGGGTGGAGTTTGGAGTTTGAGGCCACGCCCCCTCAATCAAAGCAAGTCTCTGTGGCGCAATCGGTTAGCGCGTTCGGCTGTTTACCGAAAGGTTGGTGGTTCAAGCCCACCCAGGGACGTTTTACACTCAACTTAACAAGGATAATCAACAACGGAGAAGAACCTACACCCTTTGATGTCAAAAGATTCAGGAGACATTGACAAAAACTCCGTGATACAGTGTTATAAGCTAGGAAGTCAAATAGTAGGATATACAAAGTAGACATTAGCATTTTGTCACAAATATACTTGTACCAAGCACCTTTTGCTTCTACAAGGACAGGCACAATCCCAAACCAAAAAAGTCCAAAGCCTGGCTAGTAGATACAAAAGGAAATCACATTGACAGATGGGTGGAGTTTGAGTTTGAGGCCACGCCCCCTACAGCCAAGCAAGTCTCTGTGGCGCAATCGGTTAGCGCGTTCGGCTGTTAACCGAAAGGTTGGTGGTTCAAGCCCACCCAGGGACGTTTTACACTCAACTTAACAAGGATAATCAACAACGGAGAAGAACCTACACCCTTTGATGTCAAAAGATTCAGGAGACATTGACAAAAACTCCGTGATACAGTGTTAGAAGGTAGGAAGTCAAATAGTAGGATATACAAAGTAGACATTAGCATTTTGTCACAAATATACTGTACCAAGCACCTTTTGCTTCTACAAGGACAGGCACAATCCCAAACCAAAAAAGTCCAAAGCCTGGCTAGTAGATACAAAAGGAAATCACATTGACAGATGGGTGGAGTTTGGAGTTTGAGGCCACGCCCCCTCAGCCAAGCAAGTCTCTGTGGCGCAATCGGTTAGCGCGTTCGGCTGTTAACCGAAAGGTTGGTGGTTCAAGCCCACCCAGGGACGTTTTACACTCAACTTAACAAGGATAATCAACAACGGAGAAGAACCTACACCCTTTGATGTCAAAAGATTCAGGAGACATTGACAAAAACTCAGTGATACAGTGTTAGAAGCTAGGAAGTCAAATAGTAGGATATACAAAGTAGACATTAGCATTTTGTCACAAATATACTTGTACCAAGCACCTTTTGCTTCTACAAGGACAGGCACAATCCCAAACCAAAAACAGTCCAAAGCCTGGCTAGTAGATACAAAAGGAAATCACATTGACAGATGGGTGGAGTTTGAGTTTGAGGCCACGCCCCCTCAGCCAAGCAAGTCTCTGTGGCGCAATCGGTTAGCGCGTTCGGCTGTTAACCGAAAGGTTGGTGGTTCAAGCCCACCCAGGGACGTTTTACACTCAACTTAACAAGGATAATCAACAACGGAGAAGAACCTACACCCTTTGATGTCAAAAGATTCAGGAGACGTTGACAAAAACTCAGTGATACAGTGTTATAAGCTAGGAGGTCAAATAGTAGGATATACAAAGTAAAAATTGGCATTTTGTCACAAATATACTTGTACCAAGCACCTTTTGCTTCTAAGAGGACAGGGACAATCCCAAACCAAAAACAGTCCAAAGCCTGGCTAGTAGATACAAAAGGAAATCACATTGACAGATGGGTGGAGTTTGGAGTTTGAGGCCACGCCCCCTCAATCAAAGCAAGTCTCTGTGGCGCAATCGGTTAGCGCGTTCGGCTGTTAACCGAAAGGTTGGTGGTTCAAGCCCACCCAGGGACGTTTTACACTCAACTTAACAAGGATAATCAACAACGGAGAAGAACCTACACCCTTTGATGTCAAAAGATTCAGGAGACATTGACAAAAACTCTGTGATACAGTGTTAGAAGCTAGGAAGTCAAATAGTAGGATATATAAAGTAGACATTAGCATTTTGTCACAAATATACTTGTACCAAGCACCTTTTGCTTCTAAAGGACAGGCACAATCCCAAACCAAAAAAGTCCAAAGCCTGGCTAGTAGATACAAAAGGAAATCACATTGACAGATGGGTGGAGTTTGGAGTTTGAGGCCACGCCCCCTCAAGCCAAGCAAGTCTCTGTGGCGCAATCGGTTAGCGCGTTCGGCTGTTAACCGAAAGGTTGGTGGTTCAAGCCCACCCAGGGACGTTTTACACTCAACTTAACAAGGATAATCAACAACGGAGAAGAACCTACACCCTTTGATGTCAAAAGATTCAGGAGACATTGACAAAAACTCAGCGATACAGTGTTAGAAGCTAGGAAGTCAAATAGTAGGATATACAAAGTAGACATTAGCAATTTGTCACAAATATACTTGTACCAAGCACCTTTTGCTTCTAAGAGGACAGGGACAATCCCAAACCAAAAACAGTCCAAAGCCTGGCTAGTAGATACAAAAGGAAATCACATTGACAGATGGGTGGAGTTTGGAGTTTGAGGCCACGCCCCCTCAATCAAAGCAAGTCTCTGTGGCGCAATCGGTTAGCGCGTTCGGCTGTTAACCGAAAGGTTGGTGGTTCAAGCCCACCCAGGGACGTTTTACACTCAACTTAACAAGGATAATCAACAACGGAGAAGAACCTACACCCTTTGATGTCAAAAGATTCAGGAGACATTGACAAAAACTCCATGATACAGTGTCAGAAGCTAGGAAGTCAAATAGTAGGATATACAAAGTAGACATTAGCATTTTGTCACAAATACACTTGTACCAAGCACCTTTTGCTTCTACAAGGACAGGCACAATCCCAAACCAAAAAAGTCCAAAGCCTGGCTAGTAGATACAAAAGGAAATCACATTGACAGATGGGTGGAGTTTGGAGTTTGAGGACACCCCCCCCCAAGCCAAGCAAGTCTCTGTGGCGCAATCGGTTAGCGCGTTCGGCTGTTAACCGAAAGGTTGGTGGTTCAAGCCCACCCAGGGACGTTTTACACTCAACTTAACAAGGATAATCAACAACGGAGAAGAACCTACACCCTTTGATGTCAAAAGATTCAGGAGACATTGACAAAAACTCCGTGATACAGTGTTAGAAGGTAGGAAGTCAAATAGTAGGATATACAAAGTAGACATTAGCATTTTGTCACAAATATACTTGTACCAAGCACCTTTTGCTTCTACAAGGACAGGCACAATCACAAAACAAAAAGTCCAAAGCCTGGCTAGTAGATACAAAAGGAAATCACATTGACAGATGGGTGGAGTTTGGAGTTTGAGGCCACGCCCCCTACAGCCAAGCAAGTCTCTGTGGCGCAATCGGTTAGCGCGTTCGGCTGTTAACCGAAAGGTTGGTGGTTCAAGCCCACCCAGGGACGTTTTACACTCAACTTAACAAGGATAATCAACAACGGAGAAGAACCTACACCCTTTGATGTCAAAAGATTCAGGAGACATTGACAAAAACTCCGTGATACAGTGTTAGAAGCTAGGAAGTCAAATAGTAGGATATACAAAGTAGACATTAGCATTTTGTCACAAATATACTTGTACCAAGCACCTTTTGCTTCTACAAGGACAGGCACAATCCCAAACCAAAAAAGTCCAAAGCCTGGCTAGTAGATACAAAAGGAAATCACATTGACAGATGGGTAAAGTTTGGAGTTTGATGCCACGCCCCCAACAGCCAAGCATGTCTCTGTGGCGCAATCGGTTAGCGCGTTCGGCTGTTAACCGAAAGGTTGGTGGTTCAAGCCCACCCAGGGACGTTTTACACTCAACTTAACAAGGATAATCAACAACGGAGAAGAACCTACACCCTTTGATGTCAAAATATTCAGGAGACATTGACAAAAACTCTGTGATACAGTGTTAGAAGCTAGGAAGTCAAATAGTAGGATATATAAAGTAGAATTAGGCATTTTGTCACAAATATACTTGTACCAAGCACCTTTTGCTTCTAAAGGACAGGCACAATCCCAAACCAAAAAAGTCCAAAGCCTGGCTAGTAGATACAAAAGGAAATCACATTGACAGATGGGTGGAGTTTGGAGTTTGAGGCCACGCCCCCTCAATCCAAGCAAGTCTCTGTGGCGCAATCGGTTAGCGCGTTCGGCTGTTATCCGAAAGGTTGGTGGTTCAAGCCCACCCAGGGACGTTTTACACTCAACTTAACAAGGATAATCCACAACGGAGAAGAACCTACACCCTTTGATGTCAAAAGATTCAGGAGACATTGACAAAAACTCAGTGATACAGTGTTAGAAGCTAGGAAGTCAAATAGTAGGATATACAAAGTAGATATTAGCATTTTGTCACAAATATACTTGTACCAAGCACCTTTTGCTTCTAAGAGGACAGGCACAATCCCAAACCAAAAAGTCCAAAGCCTGGCTAGTAGATACAAAAGGAAATCACATTGACAGATGGGTGGAGTTTGGAGTTTGAGGCCACGCCCCCTCAAGCCAAGCAAGTCTCTGTGGCGCAATCGGTTAGCGCGTTCGGCTGTTAACCGAAAGGTTGGTGGTTCAAGCCCACCCAGGGACGTTTTACACTCAACTTAACAAGGATAATCAACAACGGAGAAGAACCTACACCCTTTGATGTCAAAAGATTCAGGAGACGTTGACAAAAACTCAGTGATACAGTGTTAGAAGGTAGGAAGTCAAATAGTAGGATATACAAAGTAGACATTAGCAATTTGTCACAAATATACTTGTACCAAGCACCTTTTGCTTCTAAGAGGACAGGGACAATCCCAAACCAAAAACAGTCTAAAGCCTGGCTGAGTAGATACAAAAGGAAATCACATTGACAGATGGGTGGAGTTTGGAGTTTGAGGCCACGCCCCCTACAATCCAAGCAAGTCTCTGTGGCGCAATCGGTTAGCGCGTTCGGCTGTTAACCGAAAGGTTGGTGGTTCAAGCCCACCCAGGGACGTTTTACACTCAACTTAACAAGGATAATCAACAACGGAGAAGAACCTACACCCTTTGATATCAAAAGACTCAGGAGACATTGACAAAAACTCAGTGATACAGTGTTATAAGCTAGGAAGTCAAATAGTAGGATATAAAAAGTAGACATTAGCATTTTGTCACAAATATACTTGTACCAAGCACCTTTTGCCTCTACAAGGCCAGGCACAATCCCAAACCAAAAAAGTCCAAAGCCTGGCGAGTAGATACAAAAGGAAATCACATTGACAGATGGGTGGAGTTTGAGGCCACGCCCCCTACAGCCAAGCAAGTCTCTGTGGCGCAATCGGTTAGCGCGTTCGGCTGTTAACCGAAAGGTTGGTTGTTCAAGCCCACCCAGGGACGTTTTACACTCAACTTAACAAGGATAATCAACAACGGAGAAGAACCTACACCCTTTGATGTCAAAACATTCAGGAGACGTTGACAAAAACTCTGTGATACAGTGTTAGAAGCTAGGAAGTCAAATAGTAGGATATATAAAGTAGACATTAGCATTTTGTCACAAATATATTTGTACCAAGCACCTTTTGCTTCTAAGAGGACAGGGACAATCCCAAACCAAAAACAGTCCAAAGCCTGGCTAGTAGATACAAAAGGAAATCACATTGACAGATGGGTGGAGTTTGGAGTTTGAGGCCACGCCCCCTCAATCAAAGCAAGTCTCTGTGGCGCAATCGGTTAGCGCGTTCGGCTGTTAACCGAAAGGTTGGTGGTTCAAGCCCACCCAGGGACGTTTTACACTCAACTTAACAAGGATAATCAACAACGGAGAAGAA
Source organism: Decapterus maruadsi (assembly GCA_030347415.2). Taxonomy (NCBI): domain Eukaryota; kingdom Metazoa; phylum Chordata; class Actinopteri; order Carangiformes; family Carangidae; genus Decapterus; species Decapterus maruadsi. The sequence continues at coordinate 2,155 of JARUPV020000109.1, read as the reverse complement.
CCTACACCCTTTGATGTCAAAAGATTCAGGAGACATTGACAAAAACTCAGTGATACAGTGTTATAAGCTAGGAAGTCAAATAGTAGGATATACAAAGTAGACATTAGCATTTTGTCACAAATATACTTGTACCAAGCACCTTTTGCTTCTACAAGGACAGGCACAATCCCAAACCAAAAAAGTCCAAAGCCTGGCTAGTAGATACAAAAGGAAATCACATTGAGAGATGGGTGGAGTTTGAGGCCACGCCCCCTACAGCCAAGCAAGTCTCTGTGGCGCAATCGGTTAGCGCGTTCGGCTGTTAACCGAAAGGTTGGTGGTTCAAGCCCACCCAGGGACGTTTTACACTCAACTTAACAAGGATAATCAACAACGGAGAAGAACCTACACCCTTTGATGTCAAAAGATTCAGGAGACATTGACAAAAACTCAGTGATACAGTGTTAGAAGCTAGGAAGTCAAATAGTAGGATATACAAAGTAGACATTAGCAATTTGTCACAAATATACTTGTACCAAGCACCTTTTGCTTCTAAGAGGACAGGGACAATCCCAAACCAAAAAAGTCCAAAGCCTGGTGAGTAGATACAAAAGGAAATCACATTGACAGATGGGTGGAGTTTGGAGTTTGAGGCCACGCCCCCTAAGCCAAGCAAGTCTCTGTGGCGCAATCGGTTAGCGCGTTCGGCTGTTAACCGAAAGGTTGGTGGTTCAAGCCCACCCAGGGACGTTTTACACTCAACTTAACAAGGATAATCAACAACGGAGAAGAACCTACACCCTTTGATGTCAAAAGATTCAGGAGACATTGACAAAAACTCAGTGATACAGTGTTAGAAGCTAGGAAGTCAAATAGTAGGATATACAAAGTAGACATTAGCAATTTGTCACAAATATACTTGTACCAAGCACCTTTTGCTTCTAAGAGGACAGGGACAATCCCAAACCAAAAACAGTCCAAAGCCTGGCTAGTAGATACAAAAGGAAATCACATTGACAGATGGGTGGAGTTTGGAGTTTGAGGCCACGCCCCCTCAATCAAAGCAAGTCTCTGTGGCGCAATCGGTTAGCGCGTTCGGCTGTTAACCGAAAGGTTGGTGGTTCAAGCCCACCCAGGGACGTTTTACACTCAACTTAACAAGGATAATCAACAACGGAGAAGAACCTACACCCTTTGATGTCAAAAGATTCAGGAGACATTGACAAAAACTCCGTGATACAGTGTTAGAAGCTAGGAAGTCAAATAGTAGGATATACAAAGTAGACATTAGCATTTTGTCACAAATATACTTGTACCAAGCACCTTTTGCTTCTAAGGGACAGGCACAATCCCAAACCAAAAACAGTCCAAAGCCTGGCTAGTAGATACAAAAGGAAATCACATTGACAGATGGGTGGAGTTTGGAGTTTGAGGACACCCCCCCCCAAGCCAAGCAAGTCTCTGTGGCGCAATCGGTTAGCGCGTTCGGCTGTTAACCGAAAGGTTGGTGGTTCAAGCCCACCCAGGGACGTTTTACACTCAACTTAACAAGGATAATCAACAACGGAGAAGAACCTACACCCTTTGATGTCAAAAGATTCAGGAGACATTGACAAAAACTCCGTGATACAGTGTTAGAAGGTAGGAAGTCAAATAGTAGGATATACAAAGTAGACATTAGCATTTTGTCACAAATATACTTGTACCAAGCACCTTTTGCTTCTACAAGGACAGGCACAATCCCAAACCAAAAAAGTCCAAAGCCTGGCTAGTAGATACAAAAGGAAATCACATTGACAGATGGGTGGAGTTTGGAGTTTGAGGCCACGCCCCCTCAATCAAAGCAAGTCTCTGTGGCGCTACTTGGGTCAGGTTCGTCTGTCCATTCTCCAATCTCATCATCCAATCATGATGCTCCCTGTCCAATGTGAGATTGGACGCGGGCCAATCAGGATGCCCGACTTCCAATGTGAGATTGGACGGAGACCAATCACGGCGCGGGGTGAGGGGGTGACGTAGACGCACTAGCCTCAGTTGCTATGCATCAGCGGGCAGAGGCGATCAACGGCAAAACTCGGCAAGTCGGTATCAGCGACGACGAACGGCAAAGTAAGTTACTTAACCATTAAATGTTTTAATTTTCGCTCCTAAATAGTCACAAATGTTATATTCCATC
>JARUPV020000108.1:0-39318 GCA_030347415.2 Decapterus maruadsi | reverse complement strand
TTTTAAAATCACCCCTATAACACAACCCAGTTACAGTATGCTGACCTTTGACCTTAGGTCACATCAATTCTGTCATAGGTGTGTTTCTCATTCCTTTTGCATATTGTTCCTGGCGTCTCACTCTACCCCTGGTATCATTTTGGTGGCATTTTACTGTAGAAATTTGGAGAAAATCATTTTAAATTCACCAATATAACAAAATCCAGTTACAGTAAGCTGACCTTTGACCTTAGGTCTCATCAATTCCTTCATAGGTGTGTTTCTCATTCCTTTTGCATACTGTTCCTGACATCTGACTCTACGTCTGGTATCATTTTGGTGGCATTTTACTGTAGAAATCTGGATAAAAATGACATTAAAGTCACCCCTATAACAAAATCCAGTTACAGTATGCTGACCTTTGACCTTATGTCACATCAATTCCTTTATAGGTGTGTTCCTCATTTCTTTTACATACTTTTCCTGGGGTCTCACTCTATTTCTCGTATAATTTTGGTGGCATTTTACTGTAGAAATTTGGAAAAAATCATCTTAAAGTCACCAATATAACAAAATCCAGTTACAGTATGCTGACCTTTTACCTTAGGTCACATCAATTCCGTCATAGGTGTGTTTCTCATTCCTTTTGCATATTGTTCCTGACATCTCACTTTACCTCTGGTATCATTTTGGTGGCATTTTACTGTAGAAATCTGGAGAAAAATCATTTTAAAATCACACCTATAACACAACCCAGTTACAGTATGCTGACCTTTGACCTTAGGTCACATCAATTCCTTTATAGGTGTCATCCTCATTCCTTTTGCATATTGTTCCTGACATCTCACTTTACCTCTGGTATCATTTTGGTGGCATTTTACTGTAGAAATTTGGAGAAAAATCATTTTAAAGTCACCAATATAACAAAATCCAGTTACAGTATGCTGACCTTTGAACTTAGGTCACATCAATTCCTTTATAGGTGTGTTCTTCATTTCTTTGCATACTGTTCCTGGGGTCTCCCTCGACTTCTGGTATCATTTTGGTGGCATTTTACTGTAGAAATCTGGAGAAAATCATTTTAAAATCACCCCTATAACACAACCCAGTTACAGTATGCTGACCTTTGACCTTAGGTCACATCAATTCCGTCATAGGTGTGTTTCTCATTCCTTTTGCATATTGTTCCTGGCGTCTCACCTTACCTCTGGTATCATTTTGGTGGCATTTTACTGTAGAAATTTGGAGAAAAATCATTTTAAAGTCACCAATATAACAAAATCCAGTTACAGTATGCTGACCTTTGACCTTAGGTCACATCAATTCCTTCATAGGTGTGTTTCTCATTCCTTTTGCATATTGTTCCTGACATCTCACTTTACCTCTGGTATCATTTTGGTGGCATTTTACTGTAGAAATTTGGAGAAAAATCATTTTTAAGTCACCAATATAACAAAATCCAGTTACAGTAAGCTGACCTTTGACCTTAGGTCACATCAATTCCTTTATAGGTGTGTTTCTCATTCCTTTTGCATATTGTCCCTGACATCTCACTTTACCTCTGGTATCATTTTGGTGGCATTTCACTGTAGAAATTTGGAGAAAAATCATTTTAAAGTCACCAATTTAACACAATCCAGTTACAGTATGCTGACCTTTGACCTTAGGTCACATCAATTCCTTTATAGGTGTGTTCTTCATTTCTTTTGCATGTTGTTCCTGGGGTCTCACTCGACTTCTGGTATCATTTTGGTGGCATTTTACTGTAGAAATCTGGAGAAAAATCATTTTAAAATCACCCCTATAACACAACCCAGTTACAGTATGCTGACCTTTTACCTTAGGTCACATCAATTCCGTCATAGGTGTGTTTCTCATTCCTTTTGCATATTGTTCCTGGCGTCTCACTCTACCCCTGGTATCATTTTGGTGGCATTTTACTGTAGAAATTTGGAGAAAAATCATTTTAAAGTCACCAATATAACAAAATCCAGTTACAGTATGCTGACCTTTGACCTTAGGTCACATCAATTCCGTCATAGGTGTGTTTCTCATTCCTTTTGCATATTGTTCCTGGCGTCTCACTCTACCTTTGTTATCATTTTGTTGGCATTTTACTGTAGAAATTTGGAGAAAAATCATTTTAAAGTCACCAATATAACAAAATCCAGTTACAGTATGCCGACCTTTGACCTTATGTCACATCAATTCCTTCATAGGTGTGTTTCTCATTCCTTTTGCATATTGTTCCTGGCGTCTCACTTTACCTCTGGTATCATTTTGGTGGCATTTTACTGTAGAAATTTGGAGAAAAATCATTTTTAAGTCACCAATATAACAAAATCCAGTTACAGTAAGCTGACCTTTGACCTTAGGTCACATCAATTCCTTTATAGGTGTGTTTCTCATTCCTTTTGCATATTGTTCCTGACATCTCACTTTACCTCTGGTATCATTTTGGTGGCATTTTACTGTAGAAATTTGGAGAAAAATCATTTTAAATTCACCAATATAACACAATCCAGTTACAGTATGCTGACCTTTGACCTTAGGTCACATCAATTCCTTTATAGGTGTGTTCTTCATTTCTTTTGCATGTTGTTCCTGACATCTCACTCTACCTCTGGTATCATTTTGGTGGCATTTTACTGTAGAAATCTGGAGAAAAATCATTTTAAAATCACCCCTATAACACAACCCAGTTACAGTATGCTGACCTTTGACCTTAGGTCACATCAATTCCGTCATAGGTGTGTTTCTCATTCCTTTTGCATATTGTTCCTGGCGTCTCACTCTACCCCTGGTATCATTTTGGTGGCATTTTACTGTAGAAATTTGGAGAAAAATCATTTTAAAGTCACCAATATAACAAAATCCAGTTACAGTAAGCTGACCTTTGACCTTAGGTCTCATCAATTCCTTCATAGGTGTGTTTCTCATTCCTTTTGCATACTGTTCCTGACATCTGACTCTACGTCTGGTATCATTTTGGTGGCATTTTACTGTAGAAATCTGGATAAAAATGACATTAAAGTCACCCCTATAACAAAATCCAGTTACAGTATGCTGACCTTTGACCTTATGTCACATCAATTCCTTTATAGGTGTGTTCCTCATTTCTTTTACATACTTTTCCTGGGGTCTCACTCTATTTCTCGTATAATTTTGGTGGCATTTTACTGTAGAAATTTGGAAAAAATCATCTTAAAGTCACCAATATAACAAAATCCAGTTACAGTATGCTGACCTTTTACCTTAGGTCACATCAATTCCGTCATAGGTGTGTTTCTCATTCCTTTTGCATATTGTTCCTGACATCTCACTTTACCTCTGGTATCATTTTGGTGGCATTTTACTGTAGAAATCTGGAGAAAAATCATTTTAAAATCACCCCTATAACACAACCCAGTTACAGTATGCTGACCTTTTACCTTAGGTCACATCAATTCCGTCATAGGTGTGTTTCTCATTCCTTTTGCATATTTTTCCTGGCGTCTCACTCTACCCCTGGTATCATTTTGGTGGCATTTTACTGTAGAAATTTGGAGAAAAATCATTTTAAAGTCACCAATATAACAAAATCCAGTTACAGTATGCTGACCTTTGACCTTAGGTCACATCAATTCCGTCATAGGTGTGTTTCTCATTCCTTTTGCATATTGTTCCTGGCGTCTCACTCTACCTTTGTTATCATTTTGTTGGCATTTTACTGTAGAAATTTGGAGAAAAATCATTTTAAAGTCACCAATATAACAAAATCCAGTTACAGTATGCCGACCTTTGACCTTATGTCACATCAATTCCTTCATAGGTGTGTTTCTCATTCCTTTTGCATATTGTTCCTGGCGTCTCACTTTACCTCTGGTATCATTTTGGTGGCATTTTACTGTAGAAATTTGGAGAAAAATCATTTTTAAGTCACCAATATAACAAAATCCAGTTACAGTAAGCTGACCTTTGACCTTAGGTCACATCAATTCCTTTATAGGTGTGTTTCTCATTCCTTTTGCATATTGTTCCTGACATCTCACTTTACCTCTGGTATCATTTTGGTGGCATTTTACTGTAGAAATTTGGAGAAAAATCATTTTAAAGTCACCAATATAACACAATCCAGTTACAGTATGCTGACCTTTGACCTTAGGTCACATCAATTCCTTTATAGGTGTGTTCTTCATTTCTTTTGCATGTTGTTCCTGACATCTCACTCTACCTCTGGTATCATTTTGGTGGCATTTTACTGTAGAAATCTGGAGAAAAATCATTTTAAAATCACCCCTATAACACAACCCAGTTACAGTATGCTGACCTTTGACCTTAGGTCACATCAATTCCGTCATAGGTGTGTTTCTCATTCCTTTTGCATATTGTTCCTGGCGTCTCACTCTACCCCTGGTATCATTTTGGTGGCATTTTACTGTAGAAATTTGGAGAAAAATAATTTTAAAGTCACCAATATAACAAAATCCAGTTACAGTAAGCTGACCTTTGACCTTAGGTCTCATCAATTCCTTCATAGGTGTGTTTCTCATTCCTTTTGCATACTGTTCCTGACATCTGACTCTACGTCTGGTATCATTTTGGTGGCATTTTACTGTAGAAATCTGGATAAAAATGACATTAAAGTCACCCCTATAACAAAATCCAGTTACAGTATGCTGACCTTTGACCTTATGTCACATCAATTCCTTTATAGGTGTGTTCCTCATTTCTTTTACATACTTTTCCTGGGGTCTCACTCTATTTCTCGTATAATTTTGGTGGCATTTTACTGTAGAAATTTGGAAAAAATCATCTTAAAGTCACCAATATAACAAAATCCAGTTACAGTATGCTGACCTTTTACCTTAGGTCACATCAATTCCGTCATAGGTGTGTTTCTCATTCCTTTTGCATATTGTTCCTGACATCTCACTTTACCTCTGGTATCATTTTGGTGGCATTTTACTGTAGAAATCTGGAGAAAAATCATTTTAAAATCACACCTATAACACAACCCAGTTACAGTATGCTGACCTTTGACCTTAGGTCACATCAATTCCTTTATAGGTGTCATCCTCATTCCTTTTGCATATTGTTCCTGACATCTCACTTTACCTCTGGTATCATTTTGGTGGCATTTTACTGTAGAAATTTGGAGAAAAATCATTTTAAAGTCACCAATATAACAAAATCCAGTTACAGTATGCTGACCTTTGAACTTAGGTCACATCAATTCCTTTATAGGTGTGTTCTTCATTTCTTTTGCATGTTGTTCCTGGGGTCTCACTCGACTTCTGGTATCATTTTGGTGGCATTTTACTGTAGAAATCTGGAGAAAAATCATTTTAAAATCACCCCTATAACACAACCCAGTTACAGTATGCTGACCTTTGACCTTAGGTCACATCAATTCCGTCATAGGTGTGTTTCTCATTCCTTTTGCATATTGTTCCTGGCGTCTCACCTTACCTCTGGTATCATTTTGGTGGCATTTTACTGTAGAAATTTGGAGAAAAATCATTTTAAAGTCACCAATATAACACAACCCAGTTACAGTATGCTGACCTTTGACCTTAGGTCACATCAATTCCGTCATAGGTGTGTTTCTCATTCCTTTTGCATATTGTTCCTGACATCTCACTTTACCTCTGGTATCATTTTGGTGGCATTTTACTGTAGAAATTTGGAGAAAAATCATTTTAAAGTCACCAATATAACAAAATCCAGTTACAGTAAGCTGACCTTTGACCGTAGGTCTCATCAATTCCTTCATAGGTGTGTTTCTCATTCCTTTTGCATACTGTTCCTGACATCTGACTCTACGTCTGGTATCATTTTGGTGGCATTTTACTGTAGAAATCTGGATAAAAATGACATTAAAGTCACCCCTATAACAAAATCCAGTTACAGTATGCTGACCTTTGACCTTATGTCACATCAATTCCTTTATAAGTGTGTTCCTCATTTCTTTTACATACTTTTCCTGGGGTCTCACTCTATTTCTCGTATAATTTTGGTGGCATTTTACTGTAGAAATTTGGAAAAAATCATCTTAAAGTCACCAATATAACAAAATCCAGTTACAGTATGCTGACCTTTTACCTCAGGTCACATCAATTCCGTCATAGGTGTGTTTCTCATTCCTTTTGCATATTGTTCCTGACATCTCACTCTACCTCTGGTATCATTTTGGTGGCATTTTACTGTAGAAATCTGGAGAAAAATCATTTTAAAATCACACCTATAACACAACCCAGTTACAGTATGCTGACCTTTGACCTTAGGTCACATCAATTCCTTTATAGGTGTCATCCTCATTCCTTTTGCATATTGTTCCTGACATCTCACTTTACCTCTGGTATCATTTTGGTGGCATTTTACTGTAGAAATTTGGAGAAAAATCATTTTAAAGTCACCAATATAACAAAATCCAGTTACAGTATGCTGACCTTTGAACTTAGGTCACATCAATTCCTTTATAGGTGTGTTCTTCATTTCTTTTGCATGTTGTTCCTGGGGTCTCACTCGACTTCTGGTATCATTTTGGTGGCATTTTACTGTAGAAATCTGGAGAAAAATCATTTTAAAATCACCCCTATAACACAACCCAGTTACAGTATGCTGACCTTTGACCTTAGGTCACATCAATTCCGTCATAGGTGTGTTTCTCATTCCTTTTGCATATTGTTCCTGACATCTCACTTTACCTCTGGTATCATTTTGGTGGCATTTTACTGTAGAAATTTGGAGAAAAATCATTTTAAAGTCACCAATATAACACAACCCAGTTACAGTATGCTGACCTTTGACCTTAGGTCACATCAATTCCGTCATAGGTGTGTTTCTCATTCCTTTTGCATATTGTTCCTGACATCTCACTTTACCTCTGGTATCATTTTGGTGGCATTTTACTGTAGAAATTTGGAGAAAAATCATTTTAAAGTCACCAATATAACAAAATCCAGTTACAGTAAGCTGACCTTTGACCTTAGGTCTCATCAATTCCTTCATAGGTGTGTTTCTCATTCCTTTTGCATACTGTTCCTGACATCTGACTCTACGTCTGGTATCATTTTGGTGGCATTTTACTGTAGAAATCTGGATAAAAATGACATTAAAGTCACCCCTATAACAAAATCCAGTTACAGTATGCTGACCTTTGACCTTATGTCACATCAATTCCTTTATAAGTGTGTTCCTCATTTCTTTTACATACTTTTCCTGGGGTCTCACTCTATTTCTCGTATAATTTTGGTGGCATTTTACTGTAGAAATTTGGAAAAAATCATCTTAAAGTCACCAATATAACAAAATCCAGTTACAGTATGCTGACCTTTTACCTCAGGTCACATCAATTCCGTCATAGGTGTGTTTCTCATTCCTTTTGCATATTGTTCCTGACATCTCACTCTACCTCTGGTATCATTTTGGTGGCATTTTACTGTAGAAATCTGGAGAAAAATCATTTTAAAATCACACCTATAACACAACCCAGTTACAGTATGCTGACCTTTGACCTTAGGTCACATCAATTCCTTTATAGGTGTCATCCTCATTCCTTTTGCATATTGTTCCTGACATCTCACTTTACCTCTGGTATCATTTTGGTGGCATTTTACTGTAGAAATTTGGAGAAAAATCATTTTAAAGTCACCAATATAACAAAATCCAGTTACAGTATGCTGACCTTTGAACTTAGGTCACATCAATTCCTTTATAGGTGTGTTCTTCATTTCTTTTGCATGTTGTTCCTGGGGTCTCACTCGACTTCTGGTATCATTTTGGTGGCATTTTACTGTAGAAATCTGGAGAAAAATCATTTTAAAATCACCCCTATAACACAACCCAGTTACAGTATGCTGACCTTTGACCTTAGGTCACATCAATTCCGTCATAGGTGTGTTTCTCATTCCTTTTGCATATTGTTCCTGACATCTCACTTTACCTCTGGTATCATTTTGGTGGCATTTTACTGTAGAAATTTGGAGAAAAATCATTTTAAAGTCACCAATATAACACAACCCAGTTACAGTATGCTGACCTTTGACCTTAGGTCACATCAATTCCGTCATAGGTGTGTTTCTCATTCCTTTTGCATATTGTTCCTGACATCTCACTTTACCTCTGGTATCATTTTGGTGGCATTTTACTGTAGAAATTTGGAGAAAAATCATTTTAAAGTCACCAATATAACAAAATCCAGTTACAGTAAGCTGACCTTTGACCTTAGGTCTCATCAATTCCTTCATAGGTGTGTTTCTCATTCCTTTTGCATACTGTTCCTGACATCTGACTCTACGTCTGGTATCATTTTGGTGGCATTTTACTGTAGAAATCTGGATAAAAATGACATTAAAGTCACCCCTATAACAAAATCCAGTTACAGTATGCTGACCTTTGACCTTATGTCACATCAATTCCTTTATAAGTGTGTTCCTCATTTCTTTTACATACTTTTCCTGGGGTCTCACTCTATTTCTCGTATAATTTTGGTGGCATTTTACTGTAGAAATTTGGAAAAAATCATCTTAAAGTCACCAATATAACAAAATCCAGTTACAGTATGCTGACCTTTTACCTCAGGTCACATCAATTCCGTCATAGGTGTGTTTCTCATTCCTTTTGCATATTGTTCCTGACATCTCACTCTACCTCTGGTATCATTTTGGTGGCATTTTACTGTAGAAATCTGGAGAAAAATCATTTTAAAATCACACCTATAACACAACCCAGTTACAGTATGCTGACCTTTGACCTTAGGTCACATCAATTCCTTTATAGGTGTCATCCTCATTCCTTTTGCATATTGTTCCTGACATCTCACTTTACCTCTGGTATCATTTTGGTGGCATTTTACTGTAGAAATTTGGAGAAAAATCATTTTAAAGTCACCAATATAACAAAATCCAGTTACAGTATGCTGACCTTTGAACTTAGGTCACATCAATTCCTTTATAGGTGTGTTCTTCATTTCTTTTGCATGTTGTTCCTGGGGTCTCACTCGACTTCTGGTATCATTTTGGTGGCATTTTACTGTAGAAATCTGGAGAAAAATCATTTTAAAATCACCCCTATAACACAACCCAGTTACAGTATGCTGACCTTTTACCTTAGGTCACATCAATTCCGTCATAGGTGTGTTTCTCATTCCTTTTGCATATTGTTCCTGACATCTCACTTTACCTCTGGTATCATTTTGGTGGCATTTTACTGTAGAAATTTGGAGAAAAATCATTTTAAAGTCACCAATATAACACAACCCAGTTACAGTATGCTGACCTTTGACCTTAGGTCACATCAATTCCGTCATAGGTGTGTTTCTCATTCCTTTTGCATATTGTTCCTGACATCTCACTTTACCTCTGGTATCATTTTGGTGGCATTTTACTGTAGAAATTTGGAGAAAAATCATTTTAAAGTCACCAATATAACAAAATCCAGTTACAGTAAGCTGACCTTTGACCTTAGGTCTCATCAATTCCTTCATAGGTGTGTTTCTCATTCCTTTTGCATACTGTTCCTGACATCTGACTCTACGTCTGGTATCATTTTGGTGGCATTTTACTGTAGAAATCTGGATAAAAATGACATTAAAGTCACCCCTATAACAAAATCCAGTTACAGTATGCTGACCTTTGACCTTATGTCACATCAATTCCTTTATAAGTGTGTTCCTCATTTCTTTTACATACTTTTCCTGGGGTCTCACTCTATTTCTCGTATAATTTTGGTGGCATTTTACTGTAGAAATTTGGAAAAAATCATCTTAAAGTCACCAATATAACAAAATCCAGTTACAGTATGCTGACCTTTTACCTCAGGTCACATCAATTCCGTCATAGGTGTGTTTCTCATTCCTTTTGCATATTGTTCCTGACATCTCACTCTACCTCTGGTATCATTTTGGTGGCATTTTACTGTAGAAATCTGGAGAAAAATCATTTTAAAATCACACCTATAACACAACCCAGTTACAGTATGCTGACCTTTGACCTTAGGTCACATCAATTCCTTTATAGGTGTCATCCTCATTCCTTTTGCATATTGTTCCTGACATCTCACTTTACCTCTGGTATCATTTTGGTGGCATTTTACTGTAGAAATTTGGAGAAAAATCATTTTAAAGTCACCAATATAACAAAATCCAGTTACAGTATGCTGACCTTTGAACTTAGGTCACATCAATTCCTTTATAGGTGTGTTCTTCATTTCTTTTGCATGTTGTTCCTGGGGTCTCACTCGACTTCTGGTATCATTTTGGTGGCATTTTACTGTAGAAATCTGGAGAAAAATCATTTTAAAATCACCCCTATAACACAACCCAGTTACAGTATGCTGACCTTTTACCTTAGGTCACATCAATTCCGTCATAGGTGTGTTTCTCATTCCTTTTGCATATTGTTCCTGGCGTCTCACCTTACCTCTGGTATCATTTTGGTGGCATTTTACTGTAGAAATTTGGAGAAAAATCATTTTAAAGTCACCAATATAACAAAATCCAGTTACAGTATGCTGACCTTTGACCTTAGGTCACATCAATTCCTTTATAGGTGTGTTCTTCATTTCTTTTGCATGTTGTTCCTGACATCTCACTCTACCTCTGGTATCATTTTGGTGGCATTTTACTGTAGAAATCTGGAGAAAAATCATTTTAAAATCACCCCTATAACACAACCCAGTTACAGTATGCTGACCTTTGACCTTAGGTCACATCAATTCCGTCATAGGTGTGTTTCTCATTCCTTTTGCATATTGTTCCTGGCGTCTCACTCTACCCCTGGTATCATTTTGGTGGCATTTTACTGTAGAAATTTGGAGAAAAATAATTTTAAAGTCACCAATATAACAAAATCCAGTTACAGTAAGCTGACCTTTGACCTTAGGTCTCATCAATTCCTTCATAGGTGTGTTTCTCATTCCTTTTGCATACTGTTCCTGACATCTGACTCTACGTCTGGTATCATTTTGGTGGCATTTTACTGTAGAAATCTGGATAAAAATGACATTAAAGTCACCCCTATAACAAAATCCAGTTACAGTATGCTGACCTTTGACCTTATGTCACATCAATTCCTTTATAGGTGTGTTCCTCATTTCTTTTACATACTTTTCCTGGGGTCTCACTCTATTTCTCGTATAATTTTGGTGGCATTTTACTGTAGAAATTTGGAAAAAATCATCTTAAAGTCACCAATATAACAAAATCCAGTTACAGTATGCTGACCTTTTACCTTAGGTCACATCAATTCCGTCATAGGTGTGTTTCTCATTCCTTTTGCATATTGTTCCTGACATCTCACTTTACCTCTGGTATCATTTTGGTGGCATTTTACTGTAGAAATCTGGAGAAAAATCATTTTAAAATCACACCTATAACACAACCCAGTTACAGTATGCTGACCTTTGACCTTAGGTCACATCAATTCCTTTATAGGTGTCATCCTCATTCCTTTTGCATATTGTTCCTGACATCTCACTTTACCTCTGGTATCATTTTGGTGGCATTTTACTGTAGAAATTTGGAGAAAAATCATTTTAAAGTCACCAATATAACAAAATCCAGTTACAGTATGCTGACCTTTGAACTTAGGTCACATCAATTCCTTTATAGGTGTGTTCTTCATTTCTTTTGCATGTTGTTCCTGGGGTCTCACTCGACTTCTGGTATCATTTTGGTGGCATTTTACTGTAGAAATCTGGAGAAAAATCATTTTAAAATCACCCCTATAACACAACCCAGTTACAGTATGCTGACCTTTGACCTTAGGTCACATCAATTCCGTCATAGGTGTGTTTCTCATTCCTTTTGCATATTGTTCCTGGCGTCTCACCTTACCTCTGGTATCATTTTGGTGGCATTTTACTGTAGAAATTTGGAGAAAAATCATTTTAAAGTCACCAATATAACACAACCCAGTTACAGTATGCTGACCTTTGACCTTAGGTCACATCAATTCCGTCATAGGTGTGTTTCTCATTCCTTTTGCATATTGTTCCTGACATCTCACTTTACCTCTGGTATCATTTTGGTGGCATTTTACTGTAGAAATTTGGAGAAAAATCATTTTAAAGTCACCAATATAACAAAATCCAGTTACAGTAAGCTGACCTTTGACCTTAGGTCTCATCAATTCCTTCATAGGTGTGTTTCTCATTCCTTTTGCATACTGTTCCTGACATCTGACTCTACGTCTGGTATCATTTTGGTGGCATTTTACTGTAGAAATCTGGATAAAAATGACATTAAAGTCACCCCTATAACAAAATCCAGTTACAGTATGCTGACCTTTGACCTTATGTCACATCAATTCCTTTATAAGTGTGTTCCTCATTTCTTTTACATACTTTTCCTGGGGTCTCACTCTATTTCTCGTATAATTTTGGTGGCATTTTACTGTAGAAATTTGGAAAAAATCATCTTAAAGTCACCAATATAACAAAATCCAGTTACAGTATGCTGACCTTTTACCTCAGGTCACATCAATTCCGTCATAGGTGTGTTTCTCATTCCTTTTGCATATTGTTCCTGACATCTCACTCTACCTCTGGTATCATTTTGGTGGCATTTTACTGTAGAAATCTGGAGAAAAATCATTTTAAAATCACACCTATAACACAACCCAGTTACAGTATGCTGACCTTTGACCTTAGGTCACATCAATTCCTTTATAGGTGTCATCCTCATTCCTTTTGCATATTGTTCCTGACATCTCACTTTACCTCTGGTATCATTTTGGTGGCATTTTACTGTAGAAATTTGGAGAAAAATCATTTTAAAGTCACCAATATAACAAAATCAGTTACAGTATGCTGACCTTTGAACTTAGGTCACATCAATTCCTTTATAGGTGTGTTCTTCATTTCTTTTGCATGTTGTTCCTGGGGTCTCACTCGACTTCTGGTATCATTTTGGTGGCATTTTACTGTAGAAATCTGGAGAAAAATCATTTTAAAATCACCCCTATAACACAACCCAGTTACAGTATGCTGACCTTTGACCTTAGGTCACATCAATTCCGTCATAGGTGTGTTTCTCATTCCTTTTGCATATTGTTCCTGACATCTCACTTTACCTCTGGTATCATTTTGGTGGCATTTTACTGTAGAAATTTGGAGAAAAATCATTTTAAAGTCACCAATATAACACAACCCAGTTACAGTATGCTGACCTTTGACCTTAGGTCACATCAATTCCGTCATAGGTGTGTTTCTCATTCCTTTTGCATATTGTTCCTGACATCTCACTTTACCTCTGGTATCATTTTGGTGGCATTTTACTGTAGAAATTTGGAGAAAAATCATTTTAAAGTCACCAATATAACAAAATCCAGTTACAGTAAGCTGACCTTTGACCTTAGGTCTCATCAATTCCTTCATAGGTGTGTTTCTCATTCCTTTTGCATACTGTTCCTGACATCTGACTCTACGTCTGGTATCATTTTGGTGGCATTTTACTGTAGAAATCTGGATAAAAATGACATTAAAGTCACCCCTATAACAAAATCCAGTTACAGTATGCTGACCTTTGACCTTATGTCACATCAATTCCTTTATAAGTGTGTTCCTCATTTCTTTTACATACTTTTCCTGGGGTCTCACTCTATTTCTCGTATAATTTTGGTGGCATTTTACTGTAGAAATTTGGAAAAAATCATCTTAAAGTCACCAATATAACAAAATCCAGTTACAGTATGCTGACCTTTTACCTCAGGTCACATCAATTCCGTCATAGGTGTGTTTCTCATTCCTTTTGCATATTGTTCCTGACATCTCACTCTACCTCTGGTATCATTTTGGTGGCATTTTACTGTAGAAATCTGGAGAAAAATCATTTTAAAATCACACCTATAACACAACCCAGTTACAGTATGCTGACCTTTGACCTTAGGTCACATCAATTCCTTTATAGGTGTCATCCTCATTCCTTTTGCATATTGTTCCTGACATCTCACTTTACCTCTGGTATCATTTTGGTGGCATTTTACTGTAGAAATTTGGAGAAAAATCATTTTAAAGTCACCAATATAACAAAATCCAGTTACAGTATGCTGACCTTTGAACTTAGGTCACATCAATTCCTTTATAGGTGTGTTCTTCATTTCTTTTGCATGTTGTTCCTGGGGTCTCACTCGACTTCTGGTATCATTTTGGTGGCATTTTACTGTAGAAATCTGGAGAAAAATCATTTTAAAATCACCCCTATAACACAACCCAGTTACAGTATGCTGACCTTTGACCTTAGGTCACATCAATTCCGTCATAGGTGTGTTTCTCATTCCTTTTGCATATTGTTCCTGGCGTCTCACCTTACCTCTGGTATCATTTTGGTGGCATTTTACTGTAGAAATTTGGAGAAAAATCATTTTAAAGTCACCAATATAACAAAATCCAGTTACAGTATGCTGACCTTTGACCTTAGGTCACATCAATTCCTTCATAGGTGTGTTTCTCATTCCTTTTGCATATTGTTCCTGACATCTCACTTTACCTCTGGTATCATTTTGGTGGCATTTTACTGTAGAAATTTGGAGAAAAATCATTTTTAAGTCACCAATATAACAAAATCCAGTTACAGTAAGCTGACCTTTGACCTTAGGTCACATCAATTCCTTTATAGGTGTGTTTCTCATTCCTTTTGCATATTGTTCCTGACATCTCACTTTACCTCTGGTATCATTTTGGTGGCATTTTACTGTAGAAATTTGGAGAAAAATCATTTTAAAGTCACCAATATAACACAATCCAGTTACAGTATGCTGACCTTTGACCTTAGGTCACATCAATTCCTTTATAGGTGGTTTCTTCATTCCTTTTGCATGTTGTTCCTGGGGTCTCACTCGACTTCTGGTATCATTTTGGTGGCATTTTACTGTAGAAATCTGGAGAAAAATCATTTTAAAATCACCCCTATAACACAACCCAGTTACAGTATGCTGACCTTTGACCTTAGGTCACATCAATTCCGTCATAGGTGTGTTTCTCATTCCTTTTGCATATTGTTCCTGGCGTCTCACTCTACCCCTGGTATCATTTTGGTGGCATTTTACTGTAGAAATTTGGAGAAAAATCATTTTAAAGTCACCAATATAACAAAATCCAGTTACAGTATGCTGACCTTTGACCTTAGGTCACATCAATTCCGTCATAGGTGTGTTTCTCATTCCTTTTGCATATTGTTCCTGGCGTCTCACTCTACCTTTGTTATCATTTTGTTGGCATTTTACTGTAGAAATTTGGAGAAAAATCATTTTAAAGTCACCAATATAACAAAATCCAGTTACAGTATGCCGACCTTTGACCTTATGTCACATCAATTCCTTCATAGGTGTGTTTCTCATTCCTTTTGCATATTGTTCCTGGCGTCTCACTTTACCTCTGGTATCATTTTGGTGGCATTTTACTGTAGAAATTTGGAGAAAAATCATTTTTAAGTCACCAATATAACAAAATCCAGTTACAGTAAGCTGACCTTTGACCTTAGGTCACATCAATTCCTTTATAGGTGTGTTTCTCATTCCTTTTGCATATTGTTCCTGACATCTCACTTTACCTCTGGTATCATTTTGGTGGCATTTTACTGTAGAAATTTGGAGAAAAATCATTTTAAAGTCACCAATATAACACAATCCAGTTACAGTATGCTGACCTTTGACCTTAGGTCACATCAATTCCTTTATAGGTGTGTTCTTCATTTCTTTTGCATGTTGTTCCTGACATCTCACTCTACCTCTGGTATCATTTTGGTGGCATTTTACTGTAGAAATCTGGAGAAAAATCATTTTAAAATCACCCCTATAACACAACCCAGTTACAGTATGCTGACCTTTGACCTTAGGTCACATCAATTCCGTCATAGGTGTGTTTCTCATTCCTTTTGCATATTGTTCCTGGCGTCTCACTCTACCCCTGGTATCATTTTGGTGGCATTTTACTGTAGAAATTTGGAGAAAAATCATTTTAAAGTCACCAATATAACAAAATCCAGTTACAGTAAGCTGACCTTTGACCTTAGGTCTCATCAATTCCTTCATAGGTGTGTTTCTCATTCCTTTTGCATACTGTTCCTGACATCTGACTCTACGTCTGGTATCATTTTGGTGGCATTTTACTGTAGAAATCTGGATAAAAATGACATTAAAGTCACCCCTATAACAAAATCCAGTTACAGTATGCTGACCTTTGACCTTATGTCACATCAATTCCTTTATAGGTGTGTTCCTCATTTCTTTTACATACTTTTCCTGGGGTCTCACTCTATTTCTCGTATAATTTTGGTGGCATTTTACTGTAGAAATTTGGAAAAAATCATCTTAAAGTCACCAATATAACAAAATCCAGTTACAGTATGCTGACCTTTTACCTTAGGTCACATCAATTCCGTCATAGGTGTGTTTCTCATTCCTTTTGCATATTGTTCCTGACATCTCACTTTACCTCTGGTATCATTTTGGTGGCATTTTACTGTAGAAATCTGGAGAAAAATCATTTTAAAATCACACCTATAACACAACCCAGTTACAGTATGCTGACCTTTGACCTTAGGTCACATCAATTCCTTTATAGGTGTCATCCTCATTCCTTTTGCATATTGTTCCTGACATCTCACTTTACCTCTGGTATCATTTTGGTGGCATTTTACTGTAGAAATTTAGAGAAAAATCATTTTAAAGTCACCAATATAACAAAATCCAGTTACAGTATGCTGACCTTTGAACTTAGGTCACATCAATTCCTTTATAGGTGTGTTCTTCATTTCTTTTGCATGTTGTTCCTGGGGTCTCACTCGACTTCTGGTATCATTTTGGTGGCATTTTACTGTAGAAATCTGGAGAAAAATCATTTTAAAATCACCCCTATAACACAACCCAGTTACAGTATGCTGACCTTTGACCTTAGGTCACATCAATTCCGTCATAGGTGTGTTTCTCATTCCTTTTGCATATTGTTCCTGGCGTCTCACCTTACCTCTGGTATCATTTTGGTGGCATTTTACTGTAGAAATTTGGAGAAAAATCATTTTAAAGTCACCAATATAACAAAATCCAGTTACAGTATGCTGACCTTTGACCTTAGGTCACATCAATTCCTTCATAGGTGTGTTTCTCATTCCTTTTGCATATTGTTCCTGACATCTCACTTTACCTCTGGTATCATTTTGGTGGCATTTTACTGTAGAAATTTGGAGAAAAATCATTTTTAAGTCACCAATATAACAAAATCCAGTTACAGTAAGCTGACCTTTGACCTTAGGTCACATCAATTCCTTTATAGGTGTGTTTCTCATTCCTTTTGCATATTGTCCCTGACATCTCACTTTACCTCTGGTATCATTTTGGTGGCATTTTACTGTAGAAATTTGGAGAAAAATCATTTTAAAGTCACCAATTTAACACAATCCAGTTACAGTATGCTGACCTTTGACCTTAGGTCACATCAATTCCTTTATAGGTGTGTTCTTCATTTCTTTTGCATGTTGTTCCTGGGGTCTCACTCGACTTCTGGTATCATTTTGGTGGCATTTTACTGTAGAAATCTGGAGAAAAATCATTTTAAAATCACCCCTATAACACAACCCAGTTACAGTATGCTGACCTTTTACCTTAGGTCACATCAATTCCGTCATAGGTGTGTTTCTCATTCCTTTTGCATATTGTTCCTGGCATCTCACTCTACCTTTGTTATCATTTTGTTGGCATTTTACTGTAGAAATTTGGAGAAAAATCATTTTAAAGTCACCAATATAACAAAATCCAGTTACAGTATGCCGACCTTTGACCTTATGTCACATCAATTCCGTCATAGGTGTGTTTCTCATTCCTTTTGCATATTGTTCCTGACATCTCACTTTACCTCTGGTATCATTTTGGTGGCATTTTACTGTAGAAATCTGGAGAAAAATCATTTTAAAATCACACCTATAACACAACCCAGTTACAGTATGCTGACCTTTGACCTTAGGTCACATCAATTCCTTTATAGGTGTCATCCTCATTCCTTTTGCATATTGTTCCTGACATCTCACTTTACCTCTGGTATCATTTTGGTGGCATTTTACTGTAGAAATTTGGAGAAAAATCATTTTAAAGTCACCAATATAACAAAATCCAGTTACAGTATGCTGACCTTTGAACTTAGGTCACATCAATTCCTTTATAGGTGTGTTCTTCATTTCTTTTGCATGTTGTTCCTGGGGTCTCACTTGACTTCTGGTATCATTTTGGTGGCATTTTACTGTAGAAATCTGGAGAAAAATCATTTTAAAATCACCCCTATAACACAACCCAGTTACAGTATGCTGACCTTTGACCTTAGGTCACATCAATTCCGTCATAGGTGTGTTTCTCATTCCTTTTGCATATTGTTCCTGGCGTCTCACCTTACCTCTGGTATCATTTTGGTGGCATTTTACTGTAGAAATTTGGAGAAAAATCATTTTAAAGTCACCAATATAACACAACCCAGTTACAGTATGCTGACCTTTGACCTTAGGTCACATCAATTCCGTCATAGGTGTGTTTCTCATTCCTTTTGCATATTGTTCCTGACATCTCACTTTACCTCTGGTATCATTTTGGTGGCATTTTACTGTAGAAATTTGGAGAAAAATCATTTTAAAGTCACCAATATAACAAAATCCAGTTACAGTAAGCTGACCTTTGACCTTAGGTCTCATCAATTCCTTCATAGGTGTGTTTCTCATTCCTTTTGCATACTGTTCCTGACATCTGACTCTACGTCTGGTATCATTTTGGTGGCATTTTACTGTAGAAATCTGGATAAAAATGACATTAAAGTCACCCCTATAACAAAATCCAGTTACAGTATGCTGACCTTTGACCTTATGTCACATCAATTCCTTTATAAGTGTGTTCCTCATTTCTTTTACATACTTTTCCTGGGGTCTCACTCTATTTCTCGTATAATTTTGGTGGCATTTTACTGTAGAAATTTGGAAAAAATCATCTTAAAGTCACCAATATAACAAAATCCAGTTACAGTATGCTGACCTTTTACCTCAGGTCACATCAATTCCGTCATAGGTGTGTTTCTCATTCCTTTTGCATATTGTTCCTGACATCTCACTCTACCTCTGGTATCATTTTGGTGGCATTTTACTGTAGAAATCTGGAGAAAAATCATTTTAAAATCACACCTATAACACAACCCAGTTACAGTATGCTGACCTTTGACCTTAGGTCACATCAATTCCTTTATAGGTGTCATCCTCATTCCTTTTGCATATTGTTCCTGACATCTCACTTTACCTCTGGTATCATTTTGGTGGCATTTTACTGTAGAAATTTGGAGAAAAATCATTTTAAAGTCACCAATATAACAAAATCCAGTTACAGTATGCTGACCTTTGAACTTAGGTCACATCAATTCCTTTATAGGTGTGTTCTTCATTTCTTTTGCATGTTGTTCCTGGGGTCTCACTCGACTTCTGGTATCATTTTGGTGGCATTTTACTGTAGAAATCTGGAGAAAAATCATTTTAAAATCACCCCTATAACACAACCCAGTTACAGTATGCTGACCTTTGACCTTAGGTCACATCAATTCCGTCATAGGTGTGTTTCTCATTCCTTTTGCATATTGTTCCTGACATCTCACTTTACCTCTGGTATCATTTTGGTGGCATTTTACTGTAGAAATTTGGAGAAAAATCATTTTAAAGTCACCAATATAACACAACCCAGTTACAGTATGCTGACCTTTGACCTTAGGTCACATCAATTCCGTCATAGGTGTGTTTCTCATTCCTTTTGCATATTGTTCCTGACATCTCACTTTACCTCTGGTATCATTTTGGTGGCATTTTACTGTAGAAATTTGGAGAAAAATCATTTTAAAGTCACCAATATAACAAAATCCAGTTACAGTAAGCTGACCTTTGACCTTAGGTCTCATCAATTCCTTCATAGGTGTGTTTCTCATTCCTTTTGCATACTGTTCCTGACATCTGACTCTACGTCTGGTATCATTTTGGTGGCATTTTACTGTAGAAATCTGGATAAAAATGACATTAAAGTCACCCCTATAACAAAATCCAGTTACAGTATGCTGACCTTTGACCTTATGTCACATCAATTCCTTTATAAGTGTGTTCCTCATTTCTTTTACATACTTTTCCTGGGGTCTCACTCTATTTCTCGTATAATTTTGGTGGCATTTTACTGTAGAAATTTGGAAAAAATCATCTTAAAGTCACCAATATAACAAAATCCAGTTACAGTATGCTGACCTTTTACCTCAGGTCACATCAATTCCGTCATAGGTGTGTTTCTCATTCCTTTTGCATATTGTTCCTGACATCTCACTCTACCTCTGGTATCATTTTGGTGGCATTTTACTGTAGAAATCTGGAGAAAAATCATTTTAAAATCACACCTATAACACAACCCAGTTACAGTATGCTGACCTTTGACCTTAGGTCACATCAATTCCTTTATAGGTGTCATCCTCATTCCTTTTGCATATTGTTCCTGACATCTCACTTTACCTCTGGTATCATTTTGGTGGCATTTTACTGTAGAAATTTGGAGAAAAATCATTTTAAAGTCACCAATATAACAAAATCCAGTTACAGTATGCTGACCTTTGAACTTAGGTCACATCAATTCCTTTATAGGTGTGTTCTTCATTTCTTTTGCATGTTGTTCCTGGGGTCTCACTCGACTTCTGGTATCATTTTGGTGGCATTTTACTGTAGAAATCTGGAGAAAAATCATTTTAAAATCACCCCTATAACACAACCCAGTTACAGTATGCTGACCTTTGACCTTAGGTCACATCAATTCCGTCATAGGTGTGTTTCTCATTCCTTTTGCATATTGTTCCTGACATCTCACTTTACCTCTGGTATCATTTTGGTGGCATTTTACTGTAGAAATTTGGAGAAAAATCATTTTAAAGTCACCAATATAACACAACCCAGTTACAGTATGCTGACCTTTGACCTTAGGTCACATCAATTCCGTCATAGGTGTGTTTCTCATTCCTTTTGCATATTGTTCCTGACATCTCACTTTACCTCTGGTATCATTTTGGTGGCATTTTACTGTAGAAATTTGGAGAAAAATCATTTTAAAGTCACCAATATAACAAAATCCAGTTACAGTAAGCTGACCTTTGACCTTAGGTCTCATCAATTCCTTCATAGGTGTGTTTCTCATTCCTTTTGCATACTGTTCCTGACATCTGACTCTACGTCTGGTATCATTTTGGTGGCATTTTACTGTAGAAATCTGGATAAAAATGACATTAAAGTCACCCCTATAACAAAATCCAGTTACAGTATGCTGACCTTTGACCTTATGTCACATCAATTCCTTTATAAGTGTGTTCCTCATTTCTTTTACATACTTTTCCTGGGGTCTCACTCTATTTCTCGTATAATTTTGGTGGCATTTTACTGTAGAAATTTGGAAAAAATCATCTTAAAGTCACCAATATAACAAAATCCAGTTACAGTATGCTGACCTTTTACCTCAGGTCACATCAATTCCGTCATAGGTGTGTTTCTCATTCCTTTTGCATATTGTTCCTGACATCTCACTCTACCTCTGGTATCATTTTGGTGGCATTTTACTGTAGAAATCTGGAGAAAAATCATTTTAAAATCACACCTATAACACAACCCAGTTACAGTATGCTGACCTTTGACCTTAGGTCACATCAATTCCTTTATAGGTGTCATCCTCATTCCTTTTGCATATTGTTCCTGACATCTCACTTTACCTCTGGTATCATTTTGGTGGCATTTTACTGTAGAAATTTGGAGAAAAATCATTTTAAAGTCACCAATATAACAAAATCCAGTTACAGTATGCTGACCTTTGAACTTAGGTCACATCAATTCCTTTATAGGTGTGTTCTTCATTTCTTTTGCATGTTGTTCCTGGGGTCTCACTCGACTTCTGGTATCATTTTGGTGGCATTTTACTGTAGAAATCTGGAGAAAAATCATTTTAAAATCACCCCTATAACACAACCCAGTTACAGTATGCTGACCTTTTACCTTAGGTCACATCAATTCCGTCATAGGTGTGTTTCTCATTCCTTTTGCATATTGTTCCTGGCGTCTCACCTTACCTCTGGTATCATTTTGGTGGCATTTTACTGTAGAAATTTGGAGAAAAATCATTTTAAAGTCACCAATATAACAAAATCCAGTTACAGTATGCTGACCTTTGACCTTAGGTCACATCAATTCCTTTATAGGTGTGTTCTTCATTTCTTTTGCATGTTGTTCCTGACATCTCACTCTACCTCTGGTATCATTTTGGTGGCATTTTACTGTAGAAATCTGGAGAAAAATCATTTTAAAATCACCCCTATAACACAACCCAGTTACAGTATGCTGACCTTTGACCTTAGGTCACATCAATTCCGTCATAGGTGTGTTTCTCATTCCTTTTGCATATTGTTCCTGGCGTCTCACTCTACCCCTGGTATCATTTTGGTGGCATTTTACTGTAGAAATTTGGAGAAAAATAATTTTAAAGTCACCAATATAACAAAATCCAGTTACAGTAAGCTGACCTTTGACCTTAGGTCTCATCAATTCCTTCATAGGTGTGTTTCTCATTCCTTTTGCATACTGTTCCTGACATCTGACTCTACGTCTGGTATCATTTTGGTGGCATTTTACTGTAGAAATCTGGATAAAAATGACATTAAAGTCACCCCTATAACAAAATCCAGTTACAGTATGCTGACCTTTGACCTTATGTCACATCAATTCCTTTATAGGTGTGTTCCTCATTTCTTTTACATACTTTTCCTGGGGTCTCACTCTATTTCTCGTATAATTTTGGTGGCATTTTACTGTAGAAATTTGGAAAAAATCATCTTAAAGTCACCAATATAACAAAATCCAGTTACAGTATGCTGACCTTTTACCTTAGGTCACATCAATTCCGTCATAGGTGTGTTTCTCATTCCTTTTGCATATTGTTCCTGACATCTCACTTTACCTCTGGTATCATTTTGGTGGCATTTTACTGTAGAAATCTGGAGAAAAATCATTTTAAAATCACACCTATAACACAACCCAGTTACAGTATGCTGACCTTTGACCTTAGGTCACATCAATTCCTTTATAGGTGTCATCCTCATTCCTTTTGCATATTGTTCCTGACATCTCACTTTACCTCTGGTATCATTTTGGTGGCATTTTACTGTAGAAATTTGGAGAAAAATCATTTTAAAGTCACCAATATAACAAAATCCAGTTACAGTATGCTGACCTTTGAACTTAGGTCACATCAATTCCTTTATAGGTGTGTTCTTCATTTCTTTTGCATGTTGTTCCTGGGGTCTCACTCGACTTCTGGTATCATTTTGGTGGCATTTTACTGTAGAAATCTGGAGAAAAATCATTTTAAAATCACCCCTATAACACAACCCAGTTACAGTATGCTGACCTTTGACCTTAGGTCACATCAATTCCGTCATAGGTGTGTTTCTCATTCCTTTTGCATATTGTTCCTGGCATCTCACTTACCTCTGGTATCATTTTGGTGGCATTTTACTGTAGAAATTTGGAGAAAAATCATTTTAAAGTCACCAATATAACACAACCCAGTTACAGTATGCTGACCTTTGACCTTAGGTCACATCAATTCCGTCATAGGTGTGTTTCTCATTCCTTTTGCATATTGTTCCTGACATCTCACTTTACCTCTGGTATCATTTTGGTGGCATTTTACTGTAGAAATTTGGAGAAAAATCATTTTAAAGTCACCAATATAACAAAATCCAGTTACAGTAAGCTGACCTTTGACCTTAGGTCTCATCAATTCCTTCATAGGTGTGTTTCTCATTCCTTTTGCATACTGTTCCTGACATCTGACTCTACGTCTGGTATCATTTTGGTGGCATTTTACTGTAGAAATCTGGATAAAAATGACATTAAAGTCACCCCTATAACAAAATCCAGTTACAGTATGCTGACCTTTGACCTTATGTCACATCAATTCCTTTATAAGTGTGTTCCTCATTTCTTTTACATACTTTTCCTGGGGTCTCACTCTATTTCTCGTATAATTTTGGTGGCATTTTACTGTAGAAATTTGGAAAAAATCATCTTAAAGTCACCAATATAACAAAATCCAGTTACAGTATGCTGACCTTTTACCTCAGGTCACATCAATTCCGTCATAGGTGTGTTTCTCATTCCTTTTGCATATTGTTCCTGACATCTCACTCTACCTCTGGTATCATTTTGGTGGCATTTTACTGTAGAAATCTGGAGAAAAATCATTTTAAAATCACACCTATAACACAACCCAGTTACAGTATGCTGACCTTTGACCTTAGGTCACATCAATTCCTTTATAGGTGTCATCCTCATTCCTTTTGCATATTGTTCCTGACATCTCACTTTACCTCTGGTATCATTTTGGTGGCATTTTACTGTAGAAATTTGGAGAAAAATCATTTTAAAGTCACCAATATAACAAAATCCAGTTACAGTATGCTGACCTTTGAACTTAGGTCACATCAATTCCTTTATAGGTGTGTTCTTCATTTCTTTTGCATGTTGTTCCTGGGGTCTCACTCGACTTCTGGTATCATTTTGGTGGCATTTTACTGTAGAAATCTGGAGAAAAATCATTTTAAAATCACCCCTATAACACAACCCAGTTACAGTATGCTGACCTTTGACCTTAGGTCACATCAATTCCGTCATAGGTGTGTTTCTCATTCCTTTTGCATATTGTTCCTGACATCTCACTTTACCTCTGGTATCATTTTGGTGGCATTTTACTGTAGAAATTTGGAGAAAAATCATTTTAAAGTCACCAATATAACACAACCCAGTTACAGTATGCTGACCTTTGACCTTAGGTCACATCAATTCCTTCATAGGTGTGTTTCTCATTCCTTTTGCATATTGTTCCTGACATCTCACTTTACCTCTGGTATCATTTTGGTGGCATTTTACTGTAGAAATTTGGAGAAAAATCATTTTAAAGTCACCAATATAACAAAATCCAGTTACAGTAAGCTGACCTTTGACCTTAGGTCTCATCAATTCCTTCATAGGTGTGTTTCTCATTCCTTTTGCATACTGTTCCTGACATCTCACTCTACCTCTGGTATCATTTTGGTGGCATTTTACTGTAGAAATCTGGATAAAAATGACATTAAAGTCACCCCTATAACAAAATCCAGTTACAGTATGCTGACCTTTGACCTTATGTCACATCAATTCCTTTATAAGTGTGTTCCTCATTTCTTTTACATACTTTTCCTGGGGTCTCACTCTATTTCTCGTATAATTTTGGTGGCATTTTACTGTAGAAATTTGGAAAAAATCATCTTAAAGTCACCAATATAACAAAATCCAGTTACAGTATGCTGACCTTTTACCTCAGGTCACATCAATTCCGTCATAGGTGTGTTTCTCATTCCTTTTGCATATTGTTCCTGACATCTCACTCTACCTCTGGTATCATTTTGGTGGCATTTTACTGTAGAAATCTGGAGAAAAATCATTTTAAAATCACACCTATAACACAACCCAGTTACAGTATGCTGACCTTTGACCTTAGGTCACATCAATTCCTTTATAGGTGTCATCCTCATTCCTTTTGCATATTGTTCCTGACATCTCACTTTACCTCTGGTATCATTTTGGTGGCATTTTACTGTAGAAATTTGGAGAAAAATCATTTTAAAGTCACCAATATAACAAAATCCAGTTACAGTATGCTGACCTTTGAACTTAGGTCACATCAATTCCTTTATAGGTGTGTTCTTCATTTCTTTTGCATGTTGTTCCTGGGGTCTCACTCGACTTCTGGTATCATTTTGGTGGCATTTTACTGTAGAAATCTGGAGAAAAATCATTTTAAAATCACCCCTATAACACAACCCAGTTACAGTATGCTGACCTTTGACCTTAGGTCACATCAATTCCGTCATAGGTGTGTTTCTCATTCCTTTTGCATATTGTTCCTGGCGTCTCACTTACCTCTGGTATCATTTTGGTGGCATTTTACTGTAGAAATTTGGAGAAAAATCATTTTAAAGTCACCAATATAACAAAATCCAGTTACAGTATGCTGACCTTTGACCTTAGGTCACATCAATTCCTTCATAGGTGTGTTTCTCATTCCTTTTGCATATTGTTCCTGACATCTCACTTTACCTCTGGTATCATTTTGGTGGCATTTTACTGTAGAAATTTGGAGAAAAATCATTTTAAAGTCACCAATATAACAAAATCCAGTTACAGTATGCTGACCTTTGACCTTAGGTCACATCAATTCCTTTATAGGTGTGTTTCTCATTCCTTTTGCATATTGTTCCTGACATCTCACTCTACCTCTGGTATCATTTTGGTGGCATTTTACTGTAGAAATCTGGAGAAAAATCATTTTAAAGTCACCAATATAACAAAATCCAGTTACAGTATGCTGACCTTTGACCTTAGGTCACATCAATTCCTTTATAGGTGTGTTCCTCATCTCTTTTGCATGTTGTTCCTGACATCTCACTCTACTTCTGGTATCATTTTGGCGGCATTTTACTGTAGAAATCTGGAGAAAAATCATTTTAAAATCACCCCTATAACAAAACCCAGTTACAGTATGCTGACCTTTGACCTTATGTCAAATCAATTCCTTCGTAGGTGTGTTCCTCATTTCTTTTGCATATTGTTCCTGGTGTCTCACTCTACCTCTGGTATCATTTTGGTGGCATTTTACTGTAGAAATCTGGAGAAAAATCATTTTAAAGTCACCAATATAACAAAATCCAGTTACAGTATGCTGACCTTTGACCTTAGGTCACATCAATTCCGTCATAGGTGTGTTTCTCATTCCTTTTGCATATTGTTCCTGGCGTCTCACTCTACCTCTGGTATCATTTTGGTGGCATTTTACTGTAGAAATTTGGAGAAAAATCATTTTAAAGTCACCAATATAACAAAATCCAGTTACAGTATGCTGACCTTTGACCTTATGTCACATCAATTCCTTTATAGGTGTCATCCTCATTCCTTTTGCATATTGTTCCTGACATCTCACTTTACCTCTGGTATCATTTTGGTGGCATTTTACTGTAGAAATTTGGAGAAAAATCATTTTAAAGTCACCAATATAACAAAATCCAGTTACAGTATGCTGACCTTTGACCTTAGGTCACATCAATTCCTTTATAGGTGTGTTTCTCATTCCTTTTGCATATTGTTCCTGACATCTCACTTTACCTCTGGTATCATTTTGGTGGCATTTTACTGTAGAAATTTGGAGAAAAATCATTTTAAAGTCACCAATATAACACAATCCAGTTACAGTATGCTGACCTTTGACCTTAGGTCACATCAATTCCTTTATAGGTGTGTTCTTCATTTCTTTTGCATGTTGTTCCTGACATCTCACTCTACCTCTGGTATCATTTTGGTGGCATTTTACTGTAGAAATCTGGAGAAAAATCATTTTAAAATCACCCCTATAACACAACCCAGTTACAGTATGCTGACCTTTGACCTTAGGTCACATCAATTCCGTCATAGGTGTGTTTCTCATTCCTTTTGCATATTGTTCCTGGTATCCCACTCTACCTCTGGTATCATTTTGGTGGCATTTTACTGTAGAAATTTGGAGAAAAATCATTTTAAAGTCACCAATATAACAAAATCCAGTTACAGTAAGCTGACCTTTGACCTTAGGTCTCATCAATTCCTTCATAGGTGTGTTTCTCATTCCTTTTGCATACTGTTCCTGACATCTGACTCTACGTCTGGTATCATTTTGGTGGCATTTTACTGTAGAAATCTGGATAAAAATGACATTAAAGTCACCCCTATAACAAAATCCAGTTACAGTATGCTGACCTTTGACCTTATGTCACATCAATTCCTTTATAGGTGTGTTCCTCATTTCTTTTACATACTTTTCCTGGGGTCTCACTCTATTTCTCGTATAATTTTGGTGGCATTTTACTGTAGAAATTTGGAAAAAATCATCTTAAAGTCACCAATATAACAAAATCCAGTTACAGTATGCTGACCTTTTACCTTAGGTCACATCAATTCCGTCATAGGTGTGTTTCTCATTCCTTTTGCATATTGTTCCTGACATCTCACTCTACCTCTGGTATCATTTTGGTGGCATTTTACTGTAGAAATCTGGAGAAAAATCATTTTAAAATCACACCTATAACACAACCCAGTTACAGTATGCTGACCTTTGACCTTAGGTCACATCAATTCCTTTATAGGTGTCATCCTCATTCCTTTTGCATATTGTTCCTGACATCTCACTTTACCTCTGGTATCATTTTTGGTGGCATTTTACTGTAGAAATTTGGAGAAAAATCATTTTAAAGTCACCAATATAACAAAATCCAGTTACAGTATGCTGACCTTTGAACTTAGGTCACATCAATTCCTTTATAGGTGTGTTCTTCATTTCTTTTGCATGTTGTTCCTGGGGTCTCACTCGACTTCTGGTATCATTTTGGTGGCATTTTACTGTAGAAATCTGGAGAAAAATCATTTTAAAATCACCCCTATAACACAACCCAGTTACAGTATGCTGACCTTTGACCTTAGGTCACATCAATTCCGTCATAGGTGTGTTTCTCATTCCTTTTGCATATTGTTCCTGGCGTCTCACCTTACCTCTGGTATCATTTTGGTGGCATTTTACTGTAGAAATTTGGAGAAAAATCATTTTAAAGTCACCAATATAACAAAATCCAGTTACAGTATGCTGACCTTTGACCTTAGGTCACATCAATTCCTTCATAGGTGTGTTTCTCATTCCTTTTGCATATTGTTCCTGACATCTCACTTTACCTCTGGTATCATTTTGGTGGCATTTTACTGTAGAAATTTGGAGAAAAATCATTTTTAAGTCACCAATATAACAAAATCCAGTTACAGTAAGCTGACCTTTGACCTTAGGTCACATCAATTCCTTTATAGGTGTGTTTCTCATTCCTTTTGCATATTGTTCCTGACATCTCACTTTACCTCTGGTATCATTTTGGTGGCATTTTACTGTAGAAATTTGGAGAAAAATCATTTTAAAGTCACCAATATAACACAATCCAGTTACAGTATGCTGACCTTTGACCTTAGGTCACATCAATTCCTTTATAGGTGTGTTCTTCATTTCTTTTGCATGTTGTTCCTGGGGTCTCACTCGACTTCTGGTATCATTTTGGTGGCATTTTACTGTAGAAATCTGGAGAAAAATCATTTTAAAATCACCCCTATAACACAACCCAGTTACAGTATGCTGACCTTTGACCTTAGGTCACATCAATTCCGTCATAGGTGTGTTTCTCATTCCTTTTGCATATTGTTCCTGGCGTCTCACTCTACCTCTGGTATCATTTTGGTGGCATTTTACTGTAGAAATTTGGAGAAAAATCATTTTAAAGTCACCAATATAACAAAATCCAGTTACAGTATGCTGACCTTTGACCTTAGGTCACATCAATTCCTTCATAGGTGTGTTTCTCATTCCTTTTGCATACTGTTCCTGACATCTCACTCTACCTCTGGTATCATTTTGGTGGCATTTTACTGTAGAAATTTGGAGAAAAATCATTTTAAAATCACCCCTATAACACAACCCAGTTACAGTATGCTGACCTTTGACCTTATGTCACATCAATTCCTTCATAGGTGTGTTTCTCATTCCTTTTGCATATTGATCCTGGTGTCTCACTCTACCTCTGGTATCATTTTGGTGGCATTTTACTGTAGAAATTTGGAGAAAAATCATTTTAAAGTCACCCCTATATCAAAATCCAGTTACAGTATGCTGACCTTTGACCTTAGGTCACATCAATTCCGTCATAGGTGTGTTTCTCATTCCTTTTGCATATTGTTCCTGACATCTCACTTTACCTCTGGTATCATTTTGGTGGCATTTTACTGTAGAAATTTGGAGAAAAATCATTTTAAAGTCACCAATATAACAAAACCCAGTTACAGTATGCTGACCTTTGACCTTAGGTCACATCAATTCCGTCATAGGTGTGTTCTTCATTTCTTTTGCATATTGTTCCTGGCGTCCCACTCTACCTCTGGTATCATTTTGGTGGCATTTTACTGTAGAAATTTGGAGAAAAATCATTTTAAAGTCACCAATATAACAAAATCCAGTTACAGTATGCTGACCTTTGACCTTAGGTCACATCAATTCCTTCATAGGTGTGTTTCTCATTCCTTTTGCATATTGTTCCTGACATCTCACTCTACCTCTGGTATCATTTTGGTGGCATTTTACTGTAGAAATCTGGAGAAAAATCATTTTAAAGTCACCAATATAACAAAATCCAGTTACAGTATGCTGACCTTTGACCTTAGGTCACATCAATTCCTTCATAGGTGTGTTTCTCATTCCTTTTGCATATTGTTCCTGGCGTCTCACTCTACCTCTGGTATCATTTTGGTGGCATTTTACTGTAGAAATTTGGAGAAAAATCATTTTAAAGTCACCCCTATAACAAAATCCAGTTACAGTATGCTGACCTTTGACCTTAGGTCACATCAATTCCTTCATAGGTGTGTTTCTCATTCCTTTTGCATACTGTTCCTGACCTCTCACTCTACCTCTGGTATCATTTTGGTGGCATTTTACTGTAGAAATTTGGAGAAAAATCATTTTAAAGTCACCAATATAACAAAACCCAGTTACAGTATGCTGACCTTTGACCTTAGGTCACATCAATTCCTTAGGTGTGTTCCTCATTTCTTTTGCATGTTGTTCCTGACATTTCACTCTACCTCTGGTATCATTTTGGTGGCATTTTACTGTAGAAATCTGGAGAAAAATCATTTTAAAGTCACCAATATAACAAAATCCAGTTACAGTATGCTGACCTTTGACCTTATGTCACATCAATTCCTTTATAGGTGTCATCCTCATTCCTTTTGCATATTGTTCCTGACATCTCACTTTACCTCTGGTATCATTTTGGTGGCATTTTACTGTAGAAATTTGGAGAAAAATCATTTTAAAGTCACCAATATAACAAAATCCAGTTACAGTATGCTGACCTTTGACCTTAGGTCACATCAATTCCTTCATAGGTGTGTTTCTCATTCCTTTTGCATACTGTTCCTGACATCTCACTCTACCTCTGGTATCATTTTGGTGGCATTTTACTGTAGAAATCTGGATAAAAATGACATTAAAGTCACCCCTATAACAAAATCCAGTTACAGTATGCTGACCTTTGACCTTATGTCACATCAATTCCTTTATAGGTGTGTTCTTCATTTCTTTTGCATGTTGTTCCTGGGGTCTCACTCGACTTCTGGTATCATTTTGGTGGCATTTTACTGTAGAAATTTGGAGAAAAATCATTTTAAAGTCACCAATATAACAAAATCCAGTTACAGTATGCTGACCTTTGACCTTAGGTCACATCAATTCCTTTATAGGTGTCATCCTCATTCCTTTTGCATACTATTCCTGACATCTCACTCTACCTCTGGTATCATTTTGGTGGCATTTTACTGTAGAAATCTGGAGAAAAATCATTTTAAAATCACCCCTATAACAAAATCCAGTTACAGTATGCTGACCTTTGACCTTAGGTCACATCAATTCCTTCATAGGTGTGTTTCTCATTCCTTTTGCATATTGTTCCTGGCGTCTCACTCTACCTCTGGTATCATTTTGGTGGCATTTTACTGTAGAAATTTGGAGAAAAATCATTTTAAAGTCACCAATATAACAAAATCCAGTTACAGTATGCTGACCTTTGACCTTAGGTCACATCAATTCCTTCATAGGTGTGTTTCTCATTCCTTTTGCATACTGTTCCTGACATCTCACTCTACCTCTGGTATCATTTTGGTGGCATTTTACTGTAGAAATCTGGAGAAAAATCATTTTAAAATCACCCCTATAACAAAATCCAGTTACAGTATGCTGACCTTTGACCTTATGTCACATCAATTCCGTCATAGGTGTCATCCTCATTCCTTTTGCATATTGTTCCTGACATCTCACTTTACCTCTGGTATCATTTTGGTGGCATTTTACTGTAGAAATTTGGAGAAAAATCATTTTAAAGTCACCAATATAACAAAATCCAGTTACAGTATGCTGACCTTTGACCTTAGGTCACATCAATTCCTTCATAGGTGTGTCTCTCATTCCTTTTGCATACTGTTCCTGACATCTCACTCTACCTCTGGTATCATTTTGGTGGCATTTTACTGTAGAAATCTGGATAAAAATGACATTAAAGTCACCCCTATAACAAAACCCAGTTACAGTATGCTGACCTTTGACCTTATGTCACATCAATTCCTTTATGGGTGTGTTCCTCATTTCTTTTGCATATTGTACCTAGGGTCTCACCCTACTCCTGGTATCATTTTGGTGGCATTTTACTGTAGAAATTTGGAGAAAAATCATTTTAAAGTCACCCCTATAACAAAATCCAGTTACAGTATGCTGACCTTTGACCTTAGGTCACATCAATTCCTTTATAGGTGTGTTCTTCATTTCTTTTGCATGTTGTTCCTGGGGTCTTACTCGACTTCTGGTATCATTTTGGTGGCATTTTACTGTAGAAATCTGGAGAAAAATCATTTTAAAATCACCCCTATAACACAACCCAGTTACAGTATGCTGACCTTTGACCTTAGGTCACATCAATTCCGTCATAGGTGTGTTTCTCATTCCTTTTGCATATTGTTCCTGGCGTCTCACTCTACCTCTGGTATCATTTTGGTGGCATTTTACTGTAGAAATTTGGAGAAAAATCATTTTAAAGTCACCAATATAACAAAATCCAGTTACAGTATGCTGACCTTTGACCTTAGGTCACATCAATTCTGTCATAGGTGTGTTTCTCATTCCTTTTGCATATTGTTCCTGGCGTCTCACTCTACCCCTGGTATCATTTTGGTGGCATTTTACTGTAGAAATTTGGAGAAAAATCATTTTAAAATCACCCCTATAACACAACCCAGTTACAGTATGCTGACCTTTGACCTTAGGTCACATCAATTCCGTCATAGGTGTCATCCTCATTCCTTTTGCATACTGTTCCTGACATCTCACTCTACCCCTCATATCATTTTGGTGGCATTTTACTGTAGAAATTTGGAGAAAAATCATTTTAAAGTCACCAATATAACAAAATCCAGTTACAGTATGCTGACCTTTGACCTTAGGTCACATCAATTCCTTCATAGGTGTGTTTCTCATTCCTTTTGCATATTGTTCCTGACATCTCACTCTACCTCTGGTATCATTTTGGTGGCATTTTACTGTAGAAATCTGGAGAAAAATGACATTAAAGTCACCCCTATAACAAAATCCAGTTACAGTATGCTGACCTTTGACCTTATGTCACATCAATTCCTTTATAGGTGTGTTCTTCATTTCTTTTGCATGTTGTTCCTTGGGTCTCACTCGACTTCTGGTATCATTTTGATGGCATTTTACTGTAGAAATCTGGAGAAAAATCATTTTAAAATCACCCCTATAACACAACCCAGTTACAGTATGCTGACCTTTGACCTTAGGTCACATCAATTCCGTCATAGGTGTCATCCTCATTCCTTTTGCATATTGTTCCTGACATCTCACTTTACCTCTGGTATCATTTTGGTGGCATTTTACTGTAGAAATCTGGATAAAAATGACATTAAATCACCCCTATAACAAAATCCAGTTACAGTATGCTGACCTTTGACCTTATGTCACATCAATTCCTTCATAGGTGTGTTTCTCATTTCTTTTGCATGTTGTTCTTGGTGTCTCACTCTACTTCTGGTATCATTTTGGTGGCATTTTACTGTAGAAATCTGGAGAAAAATCATTTTAAAATCACCCCTATAACACAACCCAGTTACAGTATGCTGACCTTTGACCTTAGGTCACATCAATTCCTTCATAGGTGTGTTTCTCATTCCTTTTGCATATTGTTCCTGGCGTCTCACTCTACCTCTGGTATCATTTTGGTGGCATTTTACTGTAGAAATCTGGATAAAAATGACATTAAAGTCACCCCTATAACAAAATCCAGTTACAGTATGCTGACCTTTGACCTTATGTCACATCAATTCCTTTATAGGTGTGTTCTTCATTTCTTTTGCATGTTGTTCCTTGGGTCTCACTCGACTTCTGGTATCATTTTGATGGCATTTTACTGTAGAAATCTGGAGAAAAATCATTTTAAAATCACCCCTATAACACAACCCAGTTACAGTATGCTGACCTTTGACCTTAGGTCACATCAATTCCGTCATAGGTGTCATCCTCATTCCTTTTGCATATTGTTCCTGACATCTCACTTTACCTCTGGTATCATTTTGGTGGCATTTTACTGTAGAAATCTGGATAAAAATGACATTAAATCACCCCTATAACAAAATCCAGTTACAGTATGCTGACATTTGACCTTATGTCACATCAATTCCTTCATAGGTGTGTTTCTCATTTCTTTTGCATGTTGTTCTTGGTGTCTCACTCTACTTCTGGTATCATTTTGGTGGCATTTTACTGTAGAAATCTGGAGAAAAATCATTTTAAAATCACCCCTATAACACAACCCAGTTACAGTATGCTGACCTTTGACCTTAGGTCACATCAATTCCGTCATAGGTGTGTTTCTCATTCCTTTTGCATATTGTTCCTGGCGTCTCACTCTACCTCTGGTATCATTTTGGTGGCATTTTACTGTAGAAATTTGGAGAAAAATCATTTTAAAGTCACCAATATAACAAAATCCAGTTACAGTATGCTGACCTTTGACCTTAGGTCACATCAATTCCTTCATAGGTGTGTTTCTCATTCCTTTTGCATACTGTTCCTGACATCTCACTCTACCTCTGGTATCATTTTGGTGGCATTTTACTGTAGAAATCTGGATAAAAATGACATTAAAGTTACCCCTATAACAAAACCCAG
Organism: Decapterus maruadsi; assembly: GCA_030347415.2. Taxonomy (NCBI): domain Eukaryota; kingdom Metazoa; phylum Chordata; class Actinopteri; order Carangiformes; family Carangidae; genus Decapterus; species Decapterus maruadsi. The sequence goes on along the minus strand of JARUPV020000108.1, from coordinate 4,447 downwards.
TTACAGTATGCTGACCTTTGACCTTATGTCACATCAATTCCTTTATAGGTGTGTTCTTCATTTCTTTTGCATGTTGTTCCTTGGGTCTCACTCGACTTCTGGTATCATTTTGGTGGCATTTTACTGTAGAAATCTGGAGAAAAATCATTTTAAAATCACCCCTATAACACAACCCAGTTACAGTATGCTGACCTTTGACCTTAGGTCACATCAATTCCGTCATAGGTGTGTTTCTCATTCCTTTTGCATATTGTTCCTGGCGTCTCACTCTACCTCTGGTATCATTTTGGTGGCATTTTACTGTAGAAATTTGGAGAAAAATCATTTTAAAATCACCCCTATAACACAACCCAGTTACAGTATGCTGACCTTTGACCTTAGGTCACATCAATTCCTTCATAGGTGTGTTTCTCATTCCTTTTGCATATTGTTCCTGGCGTCTCACTCTACCCCTGGTATCATTTTGGTGGCATTTTACTGTAGAAATTTGGAGAAAAATCATTTTAAAATCACCCCTATAACACAACCCAGTTACAGTATGCTGACCTTTGACCTTAGGTCACATCAATTCCGTCATAGGTGTCATCCTCATTCCTTTTGCATACTGTTCCTGACATCTCACTCTACCCCTCATATCATTTTGGTGGCATTTTACTGTAGAAATTTGGAGAAAAATCATTTTAAAGTCACCAATATAACAAAATCAGGTTACAGTATGCTGACCTTTGACCTTAGGTCACATCAATTCCTTCATAGGTGTGTTTCTCATTCCTTTTGCATATTGTTCCTGACATCTCACTCTACCTCTGGTATCATTTTGGTGGCATTTTACTGTAGAAATCTGGATAAAAATGACATTAAAGTCACCCCTATAACAAAATCCAGTTACAGTATGCTGACCTTTGACCTTATGTCACATCAATTCCTTTATAGGTGTGTTCTTCATTTCTTTTGCATGTTGTTCCTTGGGTCTCACTCGACTTCTGGTATCATTTTGATGGCATTTTACTGTAGAAATCTGGAGAAAAATCATTTTAAAATCACCCCTATAACACAACCCAGTTACAGTATGCTGACCTTTGACCTTAGGTCACATCAATTCCGTCATAGGTGTCATCCTCATTCCTTTTGCATATTGTTCCTGACATCTCACTTTACCTCTGGTATCATTTTGGTGGCATTTTACTGTAGAAATTTGGAGAAAAATCATTTTAAAATCACCCCTATAACAAAATCCAGTTACAGTATGCTGACCTTTGACCTTATGTCACATCAATTCCTTTATAGGTGTGTTCTTCATTTCTTTTGCATGTTGTTCCTTGGGTCTCACTCGACTTCTGGTATCATTTTGGTGGCATTTTACTGTAGAAATCTGGAGAAAAATCATTTTAAAATCACCCCTATAACACAACCCAGTTACAGTATGCTGACCTTTGACCTTAGGTCACATCAATTCCGTCATAGGTGTGTTTCTCATTCCTTTTGCATATTGTTCCTGGCGTCTCACTCTACCTCTGGTATCATTTTGGTGGCATTTTACTGTAGAAATTTGGAGAAAAATCATTTTAAAGTCACCAATATAACAAACTCCAGTTACAGTATGCTGACCTTTGACCTTAGGTCACAGCAATTCCTTCATAGGTGTGTTTCTCATTCCTTTTGCATACTGTTCCTGACATCTCACTCTACCTCTGGTATCATTTTGGTGGCATTTTACTGTAGAAATTTGGAGAAAAATCATTTTAAAATCACCCCTGTAACAAAATCCAGTTACAGTATGCTGACCTTTGACCTTATGTCACATCAATTCCGTCATAGGTGTGTTTCTCATTCCTTTTGCATATTGTTGCTGGCGTCCCACTCTACCACTCATATCATTTTGGTGGCATTTTACTGTAGAAATTTGGAGAAAAATCATTTTAAAATCACCAATATAACAAAACCCAGTTACAGTATGCTGACCTTTGACCTTATGTCACATCAATTCCTTTATAGGTGTCATCCTCATTCCTTTTGCATATTGTTCCTGACATCTCACTTTACCTCTGGTATCATTTTGGTGGCATTTTACTGTAGAAATTTGGAGAAAAATCATTTTAAAGTCACCAATATAACAAAATCAGGTTACAGTATGTTGACCTTTGACCTTATGTCACATCAATTCCTTTATAGGTGTGTTCTTCATTTCTTTTGCATGTTGTTCCTTGGGTCTCACTCTACTTCTTGTATCATTTTGGTGGCATTTTACTGTAGAAATCTGGAGAAAAATCATTTTAAAATCACCCCTATAACACAACCCAGTTACAGTATGCTGACCTTTGACCTTAGGTCACATCAATTCCGTCATAGGTGTCATCCTCATTCCTTTTGCATATTGTTCCTGACATCTCACTTTACCTCTGGTATCATTTTGGTGGCATTTTACTGTAGAAATCTGGATAAAAATGACATTAAATCACCCCTATAACAAAATCCAGTTACAGTATGCTGACCTTTGACCTTATGTCACATCAATTCCTTTATAGGTGTGTTCTTCATTTCTTTTGCATGTTGTTCCTTGGGTCTCACTCGACTTCTGGTATCATTTTGGTGGCATTTTACTGTAGAAATCTGGAGAAAAATCATTTTAAAATCACCCCTATAACACAACCCAGTTACAGTATGCTGACCTTTGACCTTAGGTCACATCAATTCCGTCATAGGTGTGTTTCTCATTCCTTTTGCATATTGTTCCTGGCGTCTCACTCTACCTCTGGTATCATTTTGGTGGCATTTTACTGTAGAAATTTGGAGAAAAATCATTTTAAAGTCACCAATATAACAAAATCCAGTTACAGTATGCTGACCTTTGACCTTATGTCACATCAATTCCTTTATAGGTGTCATCCTCATTCCTTTTGCATATTGTTCCTGACATCTCACTTTACCTCTGGTATCATTTTGGTGGCATTTTACTGTAGAAATTTGGAGAAAAATCATTTTAAAATCACCAATATAACAAAATCAGGTTACAGTATGCTGACCTTTGACCTTATGTCACATCAATTCCTTTATAGGTGTCATCCTCATTCCTTTTGCATATTGTTCCTGACATCTCACTTTACCTCTGGTATCATTTTGGTGGCATTTTACTGTAGAAATTTGGAGAAAAATCATTTTAAAGTCACCAATATAACAAAACCCAGTTACAGTATGCTGACCTTTGACCTTAGGTCACATCAATTCCGTCATAGGTGTGTTTCTCATTCCTTTTGCATATTGTTCCTGGCGTCTCACTCTACCTCTGGTATCATTTTGGTGGCATTTTACTGTAGAAATTTGGAGAAAAATCATTTTAAAGTCACCAATATAACAAAATCAGGTTACAGTATGTTGACCTTTGACCTTATGTCACATCAATTCCTTTATAGGTGTCATCCTCATTCCTTTTGCATATTGTTCCTGACATCTCACTTTACCTCTGGTATCATTTTGGTGGCATTTTACTGTAGAAATTTGGAGAAAAATCATTTTAAAATCACCCCTATAACACAACCCAGTTACAGTATGCTGACCTTTGACCTTAGGTCACATCAATTCCGTCATAGGTGTGTTTCTCATTCCTTTTGCATATTGTTCCTAACATCTCACTTTACCTCTGGTATCATTTTGGTGGCATTGTACTGTAGAAATTTGGAGAAAAATCATTTTAAAGTCACCAATATAACGAAACCCAGTTACAGTATGCTGACCTTTGACCTTAGGTCACATCAATTCCGTCATAGGTATCATCCTCATTCCTTTTGCATATTGTTCCTGACATCTCACTTTACCTCTGGTATCATTTTGGTGGCATTTTACTGTAGAAATTTGGAGAAAAATCATTTTAAAGTCACCAATATAACAAAATCCAGTTACAGTATGCTGACCTTTGACCTTAGGTCACATCAATTCCTTCATAGGTGTGTTTCTCATTCCTTTTGCATACTGTTCCTGACATCTCACTCTACCTCTGGTATCATTTTGGACTTAAGGTCAAAGGTCAGCATACAGTAAATGTGGTTGAGTCATCATAGTTTGGATTTTTAAAGTTATTTTTCTCATAATTTCTACAGTAAAATGCCACCAAAATGATACCAGAAGTCGAGTGAGACCCCAGGAACAACATGCAAAAGAAATGAGGAACACACCTATGAAGGAATTGATGTTATGTAAGGTCAAAGGTCAGCATACTGTGAATGGGGTTGAGTCATTGTGGGTGGGATCTTTTAAATGATTTTTCTCCAAATTTCTACAGTAAAATGCCACCAAAATGATACCAGAAGTAGGGTGAGACCCCAGGAACAACATGCAAAAGAAATGAGGAACACACCTATGAAGGAATTGATGTTATGTAAGGTCAATGGTCAGCATACTGTGAATGGGGTTGAGTCATTGTGGGTGGGATTTTTTAAATGATTTTTCTCCA
>JARUPV020000107.1:0-25000 GCA_030347415.2 Decapterus maruadsi | reverse complement strand
CCCTGACTGTCAACATACTCACATCTGGAGTTGGGACATCTGGTTTTCAACCCCTCCCCCATCTTCTCATGAGTTTTTTTTTTCTTTCTTTTAAAAACAATCATTAACATTATCTTCTGTCTCTTTCTAGATCAAATCGGACAAGATCTTCACAGGTGAGGTGATCTACAAGCTGGAAGGACCGGGCGTGGACCAGGAGCCCAAGAATCTGTTTGAGATAGACGATAAAACAGGAGTGATCCGGAGCAAGAGGCCGCTGGACAGAGAGAAATACAACAGTTTCTCAGTAAGAGAGCATTTATTGGTGTGGCGTTTTAAATCACTCAGACACTTGAAATGGGTTTTATAGACCAATCAAATGAAGGTTCTTTACACAAAGCACTCAGAAGGGCCCTCACCCACGTGTTTCAGAGTGCGGGTCCTTGTTTTTGTCTTAAAGCATATATCAGTCTCTCAGGCACCGGCACAAACAGCCAGAGGTCAGTCTCCAAAGGGCCTTAATGGGCATCTAGGGAGAGACTTGAATGTTTCACACCAGATGACTTGTGATGTAACCCATGATGTTGAACCATACATCCTGCACATGTCTTTCTGCTACTTCCACCAGTATGTTGTGTGCACATAACATAAATACCTATGGCCATCATGACCGGCCTGTTATGAAAGTTAGGTATGTAGTTTTTATTAACAAACATTGTCTGTTTTCTCTGTGTGTGTGCAGCTTAAAGCATTTGCACTGTCCCCCAGTGGAGAGAGGCTGGAGAATCCCACCATCATAGAGATTGTGGTGCTGGATCAGAACGACAACAGACCCGCTTTCACCAAGAGCCAGTTTACCGGCATGGTCTCTGAGTTCTCAGTCCCAGGTACATCCATGAATCATGTGCACAAATATCATTTAACTTCTTCTTCTACACAATATTCATGTCACAAATCCTCTCTAAAATAGCTTCAGTTTATAGTTTATAAAGAAACTTTTCTCAACTTGTTTGATAACTGTCTGTTTTGTATAGTATGTAGTTACTCTTATTGTATAGCTGCTATAATATAACATAACATGACATGAAAATTTACCAGTGGCTTAAATTTTCCCATTGCCAGTTCCAATTTTTCCAATTCCACATTTCATTTTCCACTGTTAAATGCAATGTCTGGTTTATTTTCAACAGGCACGTCAGTGATGTCAGTTTCAGCCACTGATGCCGATGACCCGACGACAGACAACGCAATTCTGAGCTACTCCATCATTGGTCAGGAGAGCATTCCTGCCAACGCCGTTACCAAGACCATGTTCGGTATCAACAACGAGACAGGAGCCATCTACACGAGGGACGTGGGTCTGGACAGAGAGGTAAGAGGAAGGTTCAAGTAAAGATACCGACTTTTTGCAGAGTGTTATGTTACTTTTCATCTCATTAAAGTGTTGTGTGTTCTGTCTTAGGTGGTGAAAGGTTTCAGGTTAAAACTCCAGGTTGCTGATATGAGCGGCATGGGACTGACAAATGAAGGAGAAGCAATCATACATGTATCTGACATCAACAACCACGCCCCACAGTTCAGCCCTGCCTCGGTGAGTCTCATCATCACACAACATTGTGACAAACAACATTTTCAATAGTCATTTAGAAACCATGAATCAATCCTTTGATCTGTGTTTTATTTGTGTGCATACAGTACAGTATGATGGTAGTGGAGAACAGGCAGGACTTTGAGATCGGACGAGTGAATGTGACAGACAGAGATGATCCCGGGACAGGAAACTGGGAGGCAAAGTACGTCATTACCAACGACCCCAGCGGCCTCTTTGCCATCACGACAGATCCCGCCACCAACCAGGGTGTTCTCACAGCGGTGAAGGTACACTCCACTCAAGTGTGAGGGGGGAGGTTGTGATGATTATTGGATGATAATTGAATAAATTATGAGTATCTATCACATATTTAGTTTTTGATCAAACATCTAGACTCGTGCCATGTATGTAAAGTCAAGAGAAAGACACATTTAAATAAATGTTTATTCCATGGACTGTTCTGTATGAAATATGTGGATTTTCAAAATGTCTCCTACCGCAAACTTCTTCTTTCTGTCTTGTTTTGCAGCCCCTGGATTATGAAGGACAAAGCACACACAAACTGATTCTAACTGTGCAGAACGTCAATGCTCTGAGCACCAAGGCTCCTAACCTCCCAGCGAGCACAGCTGAAGTGCTGGTCACGGTCGTGAACGAGAACGAAGCTCCGCGTTTCAGAGAGGACCCGATCCAGATTGTGGTCCCTGAGTCTGTGGTCCCTGGGACGCTACTGAAAATCAATATTGCCTTTGACCCTGATAATTCTGTCCTGAGGTGAGATACAGCAGCAGGAGCAGTTAAGAGTATTTGCTGTTTCTAAAAATGTCAGTGAATAAAATATGTAATACTGCACTCTCTGCGTGACAGATATGAGATTAGCAGAGATCCTGAGCTATGGCTGGAGATCGACAGAGATACTGGAGACATTCGAGCCAGGAGGACGTTTAACATGCGATCGCCACATGTTAAAAACCACATCTACAATGCTGCTGTGAAGGTCACAGGTCAGTTCATCCACCTATTTGTATTCCAAGCACAAAAAAGACTAGCAATGCCAATATCTAATCACAGAAAATGTAGCAAGAATTTTGCCTTTTAAAAATATACAGTATATGAATCCATTTTGCAAAGAGGAAAAGAAACATTTAACTTAAAGTACCTGAACTATAACTTGGGCCACTTGTATTTCATGCTTTCAGGTTACAGTCTTGTGCAACAGGTCAGGTCGTTACACACTACATCAAGTTGTGATAAAAAATTGTTTAAAAAAAACTAATCCCAGCTGTATTTCCTGCTTTTTTTAAAAAGAAAACATACTAATACAGAACATAATCTGTTTTCTTTGCACCTAGATTAACAGACACAAAAGGTTGTTGTGATATAGTATCTAGATTCAGGATTGTTTGTTGTGTTTCTTCCTGTAGATGATGAGGGCGTGTCGACCACAGCCACGGTTGCCATCACTCTGAAGGAGACCAACGACTTCCCCCCTCAGCTCGTGCCTCTGAGTGGCTCTGTGTGCAGGGATTCAGGCCGGTCCAAATCTGGTCTGGTCGTGACTGCAGTGGATGAAGACTTTCCCCCGCACGCTGCACCCTTCATCTTTGAAATGGTCGATCCTCTGCCAACCAACTGGACTGTTATTCAAGTCAATGGTAAGAAAAGAGCATCAGTCGAGAGGGATTAAAAGATGTCACTGCAGCTCTTCTGGTATCACACCTTTCTCTCTCTCTTTTTTTTTTTGCTTTTTCTGTTTTCCTTCCTGCTGCAGATACTCATGCAGTGCTTCAGCCCATCGTGGAGCTGGAGGCAGGAGAGTACATGGTCACTCTGATGGTGTCGGACTCTGGCACCCCAAGTCTGGGTGCCTACGCTCAGGTCAATGTCACCGTGTGTCTCTGCGACTCATTCGGTGACTGTAAATCTGAGCTGGGGGCGATATTAGGCTCCAGTGTGGGAATCAACTTCATCGCTCTCATCATCATCATGGCCAGTCTTGCACTCCTACTGTGTAAGTTTTTTTTTTATTTTTTTACATGAATTAGATAATTTCATATATTTAAGTTTTTCCAGTTCAATACAATCCTGTGTCCAAGAAGAACGATTCATCCTATAAACTGTTGGTGATCTTGAACTACTAAACTTAAAGGGATAGTTCAACATTTTGGAAAATTGGCTCATTGCCATAATATCTATAGTTTTAGAAGTAGGTTCCTTACCTTTAATTGTCGGCGCAAGCTATTTTTAGAACGGCGGAGCAGAGCCGTGAGCTGCTCAGAGCTACACTACAGAGGCTCATGGGATTTCTTGGTTTCCCTCATCAAAGTGGAGTTGTTGGTTAATGTACTTGATGAGTTTGATACTTGTTTGATACTTGTTACTCCTAAAACTAAAGGGATTATAGCAATGCACCAATTCACTAAAATGTTGAACTATCCCTTTAACAGATCACATGAAGATCAATTAATCAAGAAATTGCTTTTCAGGAAAAAAAAAAAGAGCTAGTTGCATTCCTATAACTGGAAACCACTAATCAACTGGTGGTCTGATTGCAGTGCTGCTGCTCCTGGCCGTGGCGATCACCACCTGTGGGAGACGCCACCACATCAAGAAGGGAACAGGTCTGCTGGTTGGAGAATCAGAGGACGACATTCGGGACAATGTCCTAAACTATGACGAGCAGGGAGGGGGTGAGGAGGATGAGGTGAGGTTACACAGGTCATGTGTTTTTAAGGCTGTACTGGAGTATTGAATTGAAAGTCAAGTGTACAAGCCTGAACGATCCTGTGGTCTTGCTAACATGGATACTGATTGGAGAGGGTGCAGCATTCACTCTTGTGGTTCCTGATGAAATGTTCAGCCATCATCACTTCCTCTTTCCGTGCAGAATGCCTTTAACATCGACATGCTGTGGAATCCCCATGATGCACCTTCAACCCCGGGCTCCTACTACCCCGGTGTTCCTCGAGGAAAGCAACCCCTCAGGAAGGACGCCCCGCAGAACCTGCCCTCGCCGACCTACCCACGGAGGCCTCCTGCAGATCCCACTGACATCGAGGACTACATCAATGATGTGAGAGGCTTCTGCCTTTAAAGTCGTGAAAAAACTTTTTTTTTAACAACAAAATTATAATCAAACAGGACCGGAGCTGGAGACAGGAACTCATTCTAGGCTTTCATGTTTTAGGCTTATTTAGACCTGATAAATCATGCCCACGCTTTCACTGGTGATCAGTTGGGAATAACACTAGATGGTTTGCATTTTCTTTCCACTTTTCTTTCCAATTTATTTTTAATTTATTTTTTTACTTTTTTACTTTTTTTGGGTTTCATTAGCTTTGAATAATATGGATAACTTTAATTTTACTGGAAAACATGTAGTGGTCTTTAGAGACTGGAGACGTCTGTACAGGATGCATGTGTCACCTCCACTTATCAGTGAGTAGAGCAACAGCCTGTATGCAGCCTGAGATGTGAAATAAGGAGCAGAAAAAGTCAGACATATCATCTGTTGTTTCTCATAAAGCATAATTACTGAATACTCCATAATACTTGAAAGTATCCCAGGTGAACACAATAGCATTTTTATCTTGGATTTTAGCAGCAGAACAGTCTGAGGATGCTGTAATGCTGGTTGGATGTCTGTGTCAGTATTGCTACTTTATTGTCTTGAAAGAGGTATTTAAAAAAGCACACCAACCTTTCTTTTGAGATGGTGCAATATTTTTCATTTGTGTAGTTTCAGCACTTTCTAGAATAAATACCATTTCACAGGAGAGAAGTGCGTAATAGAATGAGTATCAGTTTACCCCCTTGTCAAAATAACATGCATGCTTATATTACAAGTATACTTTTAAAAAAAAATCTTCTTCCTTCAGGGCCTTGAGGCTGCAGACAACGATCCTAACGTGCCTCCATATGACACAGCCCTGATCTATGACTACGAGGGAGAGGGCTCACTGGCAGGCAGCCTCAGCTCCATTGCTTCATGTAGCTCTGACGGAGACCAGGACTACGACTACCTCAACGACTGGGGACCACGCTTTAAGAAACTGGCCAACATGTATGACCCACGTTAAGATGGACACCGCAAAGAGTGGAAAAAAAAGGAAAGAAAGAGGCACCGCTGGTTAAAGCCACAGGTCAGATCAAGCCTCTGGTGATTTTCTGGACACAAATGAAGAGATTTTAGTCTGAAATTTGAAGTGTGCAAAGGAAAAATAAATGCTATGCAAAACCACAGGACGTTAATCTAATGTGCTTTAGGTTTTTATTGAGGATCATTTGGACACAGCAGACAAACTGGGCTCACTGCAGACTTCTGTGAGGCAGTAAAATGGTTTGTTGACACGATGAGCCACGAGGAAAAGGACATGTGCATGCTACAAGGCAAAAACAGAAAGTGTGTTGAAATGTGTGTCCATGTCTGGTTTTGTTTATCCTTCAGACTTGGATGTCTCAGTAATGACGCATACAACAAGCCTGAGGTCTATAAAAATCTTTTAAATGTATTTACTTTTTTTTTATATTCATGATTATTTTATAAGATGAATTTGCTTTGATATTGATTTTGTTTGTTCTTCTGTTTTGATCACAAATCCTCCATTCCAGCATCTGTTTAACTTTTTCAAGCCGTTGCAGCAGCAAGTTATTACTCAACTCAATACAATAGTCTGAAAATTATTTGGAGGTGAAAACGTATCTGTTTTTTGTTTTTTTATATGTTTATTGAATTTAGATTTTACTGGTGTCTATGGAATAAATGTAAATCTTTTATTTTGTGTCTGTGCTGTTCATTATGAAACAGGCTGCACTGGGTTTAGTCTTCATTCATTCATGGACAGATCTATCTGGTACCACCGGAGAGGAAATGCTACATACAGAACAACACACAGTATTTAAATAAAACTTCAACCTTTATTAAATATTTAGCAACACCAACCTTTGGGACATCATATTCACTTCTTGCAATCAAACCAATACACAGCCGCTAAAGACACAACTTCAGCCTGTTAACACAATTTATATGTCTCGTGGTGAGAGGAGCACTGAGGTGTATGGACTAATATCTGCTGCATAATCAACCCAATAGGACATATAGAGTAGAGTAGAGAGTAGAGAGAGAGAGTAGAGTAGAGAGAAGAGAGATACTTTATTAATCCCTTACAGGGAAATTCAAGATTAACTGGTAGCTCAAAAACATCAAAAACATATTAGGAATACACATTTTAGAACTTGTTATACAGACTGATTGATGCAGGAACAAACGATCTTTTAAATCTTTCGGTTCTGCAGGTCAGGGAGATAAACCTGTTGCTGCGGCTACTCCTCTGACCTGCAAGGGTTTTGTAAAGAGGGTGTTGGGGGTCACCCAGGATGGTCTTCAGCTTACACCCCATCCTCCACTTAACCACAGCCTCTAGCAGCTCTGCTTCCTCCCCCATCACAGAGCTACATTTTTTGATGAGTCTGTCTAGTCTGTTCCTGTCCCTTACTTTGATGTTGTTACCCCAGCAGACAATAGCAAAGAAAAAAAAAAAAGAAAAAAAAAAAGAAATATGAGAAATGTGAAGTGTAGAAGTTTCCTCACTGATGGAGAAATGCTTCATTTGTTATTCATCACCTCTATTTCAGGCCTTCTCAAAAAAAAAATGTACACGCTATTATGTATCAATGTCCACAGCAGTTTACTACAGTATGTTATTATTCTCTCCCGCCACTCATTAGAGAAGCAAACACAATTATACAGATACAGAGATGTATTTGTGTAGATATGAGTTGTGTGTATTGGGCATGGGCATGACTACAAGCCGACAGTATGTCTGCATAAAATGATCCCAGACCAGCCTCAGGTGTTAGTACATTCAAAGAGAGGGCATTTAATTGCTGGTTACATTTAATGCTAGTTAAAGACACACTGTTGTACTGACATGGCTGTGCAGAAATGCTGGAAATCCACCCAAAATAATCTTCCTGAGTGACGCACTAGCTTGTTTCAGATCATCTAAAATCAGCCAACTAATTAGTGCAAATGTTCATTTACACAAAATGTTCATTTACACAAAAGTCTGCATAGTTTGCAGAGAAGAAAAACTTTGCCGATTTTTTATCCAGCACTACAAAGCTTTAAAGTGAGGAATCAGCACAGGATGCAGCAGCTGGAGATGAGCTCTGAGACGGCCATGTTAAAGATCAGACCAGCTGTGGATTCATGTCGTCATCTGTGTGTTTGCGTTGAGGTGGTTGAGGTTCGTCCTCTCCTGTGTCTTGCTTGTCCTTCTCGGCCTCCAGCCAGCTTTGAGGGACGATCATCTTCTTGGGTCCGTGGGGCGGTGGACCGAGCAGGGCTTCGATGTCGTCGTAGTTCACCACCTCGCGCTCTAACAGTGCATTCGCCAACTGGAAACATCAAAGACGCGTGACTTATCATATCACATCATATTCACATTAAACCAAAGACAAAATAAAAAGGTTCAAATGCACAAAAAGTATGATCAAAGAGGGAAGGACTGACCAGTGTCAGTTTGTCTCTGTTGTCCAGAAGCAGTTTCTCTGTGTGTCTGTACGCTCGAGCTATCAGCATCTTCGCCTCCTGAAAGATCGATAACTGCTGTCAAATCTGTGCTTTTAAAGGTAATGACCAAAACGCCTCATGTCATCATTCACAGGGCGCTAATTTGAGAAGAGGGAACTTATTCCTAATTTTAGAACTCACATGGTCCATCTGCTGCTGCAGGCCCTGGCTGAAAGGACGACGTCCAATGGCACCTTGCTCCTCCGTCTCTGGGAATGAGACCTGTCCAACTGTGTCACACATGCCGTACTGCTTCACCATGGAGTAGGCCACACGTGTCACCTTACGCAAGTCGTCCTGAGCTCCTGGAGACAGACAGAAAGAACATTTCAGTGTGGATATAAGGATATAACAGTTCATTATTTCAATTATTGAAACAAGGTTGTGATTCCAGTGGTTGTCCAATAGATGGAGTCTACCTGTTGTGACTTTGTTAAAGGTGATAGCCTCGGCTGTTCTTCCTCCCAGAGCCATGCACATCCGCTCAAACAGCTGCTCCTTGGTGAACAGGTACTGGTCACGGGGTAAGATCTGGGCAAATCCCAGGGCTGCATTAGTGCGTGGTGCAATGGACACCTGAAAAAAAATACGACAGAGCAGAGCACAGGGTGAAGCTTAATGTCTTTCATTAAATATTTTTTGATTAAAGGGATAGTTCAATGTTTTGGCAAATTGGCCCATTGCCATCATCCCTATAGTCATAGGAGTAGGTTCATTACCTTTAATTGTCGGTGTAAGCTATTTTTAGAACTACTCAGAGCTATGGAGGCTCATGGGATTTCTTGGTTTCCCTCAACTCCAAAACGCTCTCATGGACAAGTCACACCTTGCAGGTCACAACTTGTCCACCAGAGTGTTTTGGAGCTGTTGGATTGTGTATTTGATGAGTTTGATGAGGGAAACCAAGAAATCCCATTAGCCTCTGTTGAGTAGCTCTGAACAGCTTTCAGCTCTGCTCTGCCATTCTAAAAATAGCTCGCACCGACAAATAAATGTAACAAACCTACTCCTAAAACTATGCTATGACTATAGGGATTATGGCAATGGGCCAAAATGAAACAAATGCCAAAATGTTGAACTATCCCTCTAAGTTTAAATTTTCGCTAAGCCTTATTCATTCATAATTCTGGTTTAGTAATTAAAACCATTCATAAATATACTGAGGCTGCATTTATTGGTGGCCCATCTGGAAACCAACATAAATCTGCATATTAATTGAGTGTTACATATTTAACACTGAGTTTAATGTTCGGTCCATCTGGCTTTGACTCAAAGATGTGTGAAAAGCCCAAAGGAGCAAACAGGCAGAACAATGGAGAGAACAGAGACCCAGTATCATTTACACAGCTTTAACATAACATCACTCCTAACCTGAGTTAATTTAAATGAAAAATTATGTTTCATCTTTTCTCTCCAATACAATACAAGCTTTACTTAAATCACGCTATTTGAATGATTAAATCACATTAAAACAAAATTAAGAAGATAAAAATGATGTGTATCTACACAGGGCATGTCTTTAATTTCATATTTGAGTGTGTTACCTTCATCACAGCTTCTGTGTGTTCCAGCAACCATCCAACCAGAGCGTGTCCTGACTCATGGAAGGCAACGATCCTCTGCTCCTCTTTACACAGAATCTTGCTCTTCTTTACACTTCCTAAGGACACAAACACACAAATGTATCAGATTTCACAAAAGTAGCATGTGAGACTATATCAAATGTCTTATTTTCCCGTGTACATTAAATGCATCACTGTACCTGCTATAACTCTCTCTACTGCATATTCAAAGTTGAAGGTGTCGATGGACTTGTGTCCCTCTCTGGCCGCATGCAGAGCAGCTTCGTTACAAATGTTAGCGATGTCCGCACCTGCAGAGACAAAGTGAGTTACTGTAGCAGCAGAGATTTCATGTTCACCATATGGGACTGACATTTCATTAAACATCAACAGCGTTGTGTTGTGACGTGCAAAGATGTTTCCTATTTGTCCAGCAAGAGTTTATGTTTATTCATGGGCCCAGGCTTTTCTTTCTTTCTTTTTTTTTAGTGATGGCCACAGACGTTCATAGATTTAACATGAGGACAAAACTGTAAATATGTATGTACCACTGAAGCCCGGGGTGAGCTCAGCCAGACGCAGGGAGTAGAAATTTGCAGGCTGGGTCAACTTCAGGATCTTCAGATGCTGCTCGAAGATCTCCTTCCTCTCCTGAGAGACGAGAGTGAAATGAAATGAGGTATGGTCATGAAATGATGATTCAATATATTTTAAAAACAGCAAGAATGGTGCTTGGTGTTTCACTAGTAAGACACATGTTGATCTTGAGAGTAGTGGCTATACAACATGTTTAAAGGGATAGTTCAACATTTTGGCAAATTGGCCCATTGCCATAATCCCTATAGTTTAGGAGTAGGTTCGTTACCTTTAATTGTTGGTGCGAGGCGAGCAATTTTTTGAACGGCAGAGCAGAGCCACGAGCTGCTCAGAGCTACATTACGGAGGCTAATGGGATTTCTTGGTTTCCCTTAACAAACTCATCAAATACATTTGCCAAAATATTGAACTATCTCTTTAACATATAAGATTGTGAAATACACTATGGAGTTTCCTGCCTCAGTTTAAATGGCAAATAAATACACAACAAGATTTTGCTTTATAACATGACATATAACATATTACTGCTTCAACTGTGAAATCACATTGGAAAAAGTCATTAAATAAGAACTAAATATGCTTTTTTGAGTTCAATGAAATACACTTACATACAATACAATTAATTCAAGTCAGTGGTAACACTGAGTTCTCAAAACTACCTGCAGTGTGGGCAGGTCTATAAAGATGTGTCTGTCCAGTCTGCCTGGTCTCATGAGAGCATTGTCCAAGATATCTGCCCTGTTGGTGGAAGCGAGGACGATGACGTGGTCAGTCGTTCCCATTCCTGTAAAAGAAGAAGATTTTAGAGTTTCATTACTTTGTTTCAAAACCCTGCCTCGGAAGATAAATTGCTCTTGACGCCCAGGTTCTACTCACCATCCATCTCCACCAGCAGCTGGTTGAGGGTCTGCTCCTCCTCAGTATTGGAGAAACCGGACATGTTGGTGGAACGCTTCTTTCCCACAGCATCGATCTCATCGATGTAGACGATGCAAGGTGCTCGGGCACGAGCCTCCTTGAACAGACTCCGGACTCTAGCAGCTCCCAAACCTACACACACAGGCACAATATAAGTCAGATTAAACCTGTAACATACTGTATCTTATCAGTCTAACGGTGTATAAGGCCACCACAAAGAAGCTGAGAGATGTTGTCCAAGCACACATACGAATTTTTACATGTATACACTCCCATATGAAATATCTGTCTTATTTTTATATACGTATATGTTGACTGGCTTTTTAACATACCTCCAATGACCTCCACAAACTCAGAGCCAGCCATAGCCAGGAAGGGCACCTGGGCCTCGGTGGCTACGGCCTTAGCCAACAACGTCTTCCCACAGCCTGGAGGTCCAAGCAGCAATGATCCTTTAGGAACCTTGGCTCCCAGACCGAGGTATCGTTCTGGACTCTGACAACAGAAAACACAAGTGTGACGAGTCATTCACTGCAAAAAATCTAAGTTTTTATATACAGGGTTGAATCTTCCATGAGTTCTTTACATGAAAAGCAAAGCTACTGTTGTGTATAAGATGATATGACTGTGAGTCTGTTTTTTCACCTTGAGGTAGTCGACAAACTCCTTCACTTCCATCTTTGCCTCGTGCATTCCTGCTACATCCTTGAAGCTCACACCTTTGCCTGACTTGCCGTCCACGATGGTGAACTTGGCCATCTTCAGCTGGTTCTGTATATTTTAATACTCGATTAATATACAACAACTTCCCTAAATATACACGTTCCAATTTGCTTGTGTGGCAACACTCACAAAAGCGCTGAAGCCGCCTTCTCTTCCTCCCATTCCTGCCAATCTGAAGATATACCAGAGGATCGCCACGCCGATAGCAGCCATCCCCAGAGCATAGACTGCACTGCAAATCAAACAGATGAAGACATACTGTATTGAATCGTTGGTAGGTTTGAGGCTTGAAAGAAAATCATGGCATTAAAAATACATTTCTTACCAGTGTCAGTGTAGTATTTTTACAATACATAATGATGGGACCTATTAGTCTTTAATGAAATTACTAATGACAGGAAGAATCTAACAGATCGAAAGCACTTCTTCAACTTGCTGCCTTTGCAGGAACTTCATAAATGAATTCTTCTTGATTTAAAGTTTGCTGAGAGAAAAAGTCTTGTTCTTACTTTCCAAAGAATCCAGTGCGTTTGTACGACACAGGTATCCTGTCCTTGGTATCGATATTCAGTTCTTCTTCAGCAGCTCTGAGCTTCTCCTCAAATTTGTCAATGTTGGCCACCTGCATTCTGTACATGAGTGCCAGCCTCTGCAAAAAAGCAAAAGCAAAAAAAAAAAGCAAGATACAACAGGTTGTGAGAAGTTAGCACTGCATATCTGCTGGGAAAGTGTGTGTTGAATCCTGCTCCACATACAGGCCTGCCGAAGATAACTGCTCCAGGATGAAGGTAGATTTCTACGATGTCGCTCTCAGGAACGACTTGCACACGCGACACCTCCCCCTTGGCCAACATCTCGTTGACAAAGTCGTTCCAAGAGATGTTTCCACCGCTGCTGTTGATGGAGTTCAGCAGGCTCATGATGAGAGCAATGATGAAGAGGGTTCGCAGACGCTCCCGGTACATCTGGTCCTCTTGTTCCCGCCGTTTCTTCTCCTCTGAGAGGTGAAGCAGATTATGGTAAAAGAGCATAAAAATGTAAAGAAATATAACAAAAAAAATGCCAGTTGTTGAATAATCACTTGCTAAATCACCAACCTTCATCTTCCTCTGGAGTTTTTCCCTTTGGTCCATTACTTTTGTTTTTCTCTTGTTTTGATTGAGACGTACTGAAGAAGTATGTTGACCCTGAAATGAAAGTGATTTATGATTGAGTAAAATATAGTCACGTCATAGGTTTATAATGTACATGATCATACCAATGGTAATGAAACTGTTTACCTAACAGATTAATCAAACCAACAGGATTCCTCAGCAGGTTGTTTCTGATGATTTCTTTGCTAATTCCAACCAAACCAGGGCTCAGTGGTCTGTGGAGAAGACTCTAAAAAAACATCATTTATAATGACAGAAAAACAGAAAATCAGTAAAACATGCCAGAGAAACAGATAGGTAGTTTGTAAATAGATTTTTTAAAAAAAATTTTTGGACAATATATCTACAGCTTAAAGCTCAGAGAGAGACAGCTGAGTCTGTGTAACAGGTATTGCTGATGTAGATCACTCAATCTCGAATATGTATTTCTATCATCATAAAGGCTGCATGTAGGATCACACCTCAAAATCTGATGGCCACATGTTTCTGTGGTGTCACCTCTAACCTTTATAGAGTTTTCCGAAACAGGTTTATAAATAAACAGGCTTATGGTCTCACTGTCGTGCATGATGTTTTTTTTCTTACCTGGATGATCGTCTGTGGTTCACTTGTAACCGTCCGCTCCGTCTTGGAGAGAAGCCCCTTTCTGACATTGTTGCACCGAGACAATACATTTCTGACACTGTCACTTGATCTTGGCTTATTTGTTAATACGTGACAGTTTCGCCTTGACAGTGTCCACAGTAACCGGGCACTGTATCTACAAAGGCCGAGACGATGCTGCAACAACAGAGCTGACATGGTGCCTGTTATTCACTGATCGCACTACATTAACTGTACAGTTGTTGTTGTGTCATAGCTATCTGTTTTATAAGAGGCTAAAATTGCGTTTTAAAACATTTGTTTACCTGTGCCTCCGTCCACACTGAGCTCGCTCTGTTATTCAACCACACAGTCCAACAAAGATGTCAGCTGCAAATCAGCTCTTCTCACAGACTTCCTGCGTACGGAAGTGGGAACAAAAACAATGCGATTTTACTCTAAAATTGATTTTATTACTGTTATATACTTATAATTTCTGCAGAAACGTGTGTTTAATCGGTGCTAAATAGTGCACGGTGCGGTTTTACACATCTCTTCGCCTCTGAAAACATCTTTGCGTTGAACTTTGAACTCCAACCTTTTCTCTATGGGCTTCATGAAGCTCCCAGCTGCGTTCACGTTTGCGCAGCGCTTATGCAACTACTGCAACGCCGCAATCTGCAGTCTGGCATGAGGTGTTATCATAATCTATCAATCTATTTTATTGATCTTTTTTTAAACAACTGAACTGACTATGCTGCTTCGTTTCAATGAGTTCAAGAGTAAATGTATAGTGTTTGTGTGTGTGTGCATAATTTATTTCTATATATGTGCATAATGTCTTTTTCTATGATGATTTCTGCTTGCTTGAGAAGTGCTATAAATAAAAGGGTTCGTGGTTATCATGTGGTGTAAACAATGTTTACATTTATGTTTTTATTGCTACTAAATTCTGTTATCTTAAAGTTGAAAGTGCAAAATACAGCATATCTTCTAAACTAATATGAAATAATTCAAGAGAATATAATTTAATTTGTTTGTTGTTCTTTAATCTATACCGTAATATCTATTCATTATCCTCCAGACAGTTGTTATGTCTGTTTTAATTGTTGTTGTTGTTTTTGTCTACTTTCTTAAAATAATCTAGCCATCAATGGCCAGGTCATTTGCTTTACACAACTATAATTACTTAGTGTTTTTATCTTGTCCTTGTCTCTGTGATTTATGTTAGTGCAAGCTATTTAAAAAATAATCTACTTCATGATGTATAATACTGATACAATAACAATGCAACGAAACAAAAATAAATGTGCGTGTTATTTCAATAGGCTGTGCGCAGCAGCAGCAGACCAGCAGAGTGCGCTATTACCCAGGAGGAGTGATAGGAGCTCCGGATTCAGACCTCGGTGAACTGGGTTTAGCCGATTAAATAGATTTTAACACATTTAAGAGATGCGTGGAGGCGTCATACACACTCTGTACGTTTGTCTTGTGAATCGCCACTTTAGCGTTTAGTCATAATTTAAAGAAGTATAATCCAACGAGACTGAAAATTACTGTGGGGCTACTGCAACTGTTGAGGACCACAGCAGCTCTATAGTCCTCATATCCTCATCGCCGTCATGAAAAGCGACGTGTACAGGTCAGTTTGAGTGACATTTCAAGCCACCCAATGAGAGCGCAGGGACCTTTCTTTGAGCCAATGAGAGCCCTCGTTTCATCACCTTGCGTTTCATTCTGACTACAAGGTGCGCTTAGTGTTTTTCACCGGCACGCCCCGTTTACTTGCTTACACGGTGTCTTTGACCTATACCCCGTATAAGAGGTCTGACCCAATCCATGGAAAATAAAATTTACGCCCAGATAACGCAACTAAATATCTGGAGAAAAATGATATCTGTGTTTTTTGTATTTGAGAAATTGTTTAACTTTTACTTAGAGTTAATAGATTGTTTCGTCCCCGTTCTTGTTAGTAGATTTACAAGTGTCTTACAAATCTAAAGTAGTCATTTTAGAGGTAAACATAAATATTCACTTTTAATTTACGTATGAAAAATCTTAATGTGTAAACGATATGTCGGAATAAACAAACTTTGAGGTTTCTATAGATGTGGAAAACAAGTGAACCCCAGCGCTTGTACTCCATTTCCTTTTCTTCGTCTCCAACTATATAATGGAGTGCGGTCCCTTGCGTTTGAAACTGTGAATCATGGGCGGCCATATTGGAGCAGAGCTTGTTTTTGTTTTAAAGCGGGAACGGGATGCTACGTGGATCCAAAATGGCGTCAGCTTCATAGCCCGTGGAAACGGTATCCGCCCACAGTGGTTGAGCCAATCGGGACGCTCGTTTTATTCCTGAAGCATTTCCGTCCTGTACGTCGGTCGTCCACACAACCGAAGTCAAAGGCCGCTCGAAAACCGCTCGAATGGGGTTGGCGGAGAGGATTAAACCGAAACAAATTATGCTATTTTGATGGTATACGTCCACCAAGGCAAGCCTACCGTTGTGCACATGGACTGTTAAAGCTTCTTAGTGCGTAGTGAAGATGAAATAGCTATGCTGTAAACGCGTTTTCGTGGATATTTTTTAGTCTTTTTTCCCCCTCTCTTTGGACGTCTGTTTGTCGGTCTCCACGGTTTTAACAAGCTAGCTTCAGCTTCTAGCCTCGATCTCACCGAGCTGCTGCTGAGCTGCGATGGTCGTCGCGAGTTTATGCGGATGTCTCCGGGCCAGTCTGTACTGAACCGACGGCAACAAATGGGACCATCCAGCATCGGCCGAGAACATCGTGGCGTAGACTAACCATTAAAAGATTCACTTATATATTAGACTTTGTGGAAAAATTCAAACAGAGGTAAGTCGCCTTTTTTTTTTTACTTACTACTCCTGCATAGCTAACGCGTTAACAACAACAAACTGATTACTGCTAACCCCCGTGGTTAACTCCATGGCTGTTGTGTGTGTGTGTTGCGACAAAGGTCAACGTGCAGTATTTTCATTTACTAAGAAATCCAAACATGTGCTATATGCATTGGTTTTGCGTTGTTTTCACTGGAAATTCACAATTTTACCTATTTAAAACCACAATTGTAGCCTAGCCTCGATTTTCTTACTTCGTTGTGTTTTATTTAATGGTGACAGTTTGGATCAAACATGTAATTCTCTATGCGTGTTGCACAATTTGGTAACGTGAGCCATGTGAAGTTGTTTCGGCAAACGTAGAAATAGCTGTGGTGAATCACTGCCCAAGTGCCCATGTGTGACCGGACAGGACTGTGTGTTGATATTTTAAGACCAAAAATTTAAATGTTATAGTGAGCAAATGTGCTGCATTCCTTCGTGCCATGCATGCACGTAAACGTACTTGCAAGATAACACACTCAGCCCTTGTGCATGTGTCTAATCTAAGGTTTGTAATGGAAGTAAAAAAGAAAAAAGAGTCACTTGTAACTGTCCACGTACAGTAAGTTTTTGAGCAACGTTTTGCTTTTTTGGCACACTCTCAGGAATAACACCAAAGGGCATTTGTAATATCAAAGGCAGCAATTATGTTTAAATTTCTCAGGGGATTACACTAACAACATCCAAATGTTGCTTTTGATTGTCTAAATAGTATTCCTTACTGAACAAGTGCTATAATGCTGGTCTATCTGTACATCCAGTTAGTGTGCACATCTTCATAAATTCCTGTCATGAAGCACTATGTCTTGTCAATTTGCCAGTCTGTTCAGCCCTAAAGCAAAATGGATGTGCTTAAAAATCCTGTCTGCAAGATAATCAATGAACTAGATTGTTTAAAGTAAAGCTACTTGGAAGAAAATATACTCTATATTCTTTTTAGGGCTATTTAAATAGCAACACAGGCTCAGTTGACTTATCAGGAAGTGTGTCTGTGTAAATACCTAGCTGACTAACAGTGGGGCTTGTATGGATAGATCAGTGTCACAATTAACCCAGTTGGTTCAGTTGGAGTGCCTGTGTTTTCTGTGGTAAATAACATATAAAGGAGTGGCATAACGTGCCTGAATCTAAGACGAGCAGTGGAAGGAAACAGAACGTGGAAGAGAACCTCTCCACTTTGGTGCAGTACCAATGCTGAGGAAAACACTGCAGTGCCGCTGGTGGTGTTTTCCACCAAGATACTGAGAGTGTTTTAGTTTGTTGGGGCGTTCATGTTGACTACACTGCAGAGGCAGTGATGCATATCTCTGTCTCCCTTGAGCTTGCGTAGGTCCTATTTCTCAGTGCTTTAGTTAAAGCCCTCAATTCGAATGGTATCAAACCCCCTATTCTGTTTTTAGATGGAGATTATCATGTGTGGAGCATGAATGTAAACAAGGATTTTTTTTTTTTTGCAGAATTTGAGCAGATCTGATGTGTACATTTCCATACATCACTGATGTGTTTACATAGTGAAAGTATGTTAACCCACATACTGATTGAAAGTCTCATTTGCATTCCAGTTTCTCATAAACATATGAAGTGATGTCATCGTGTTTCTTGGCCTGAACGTCAGTTTTGTAGTAGAATATTTTTTGACTCTCTTTTATTATATTCTGTAATGCAGTTACCCACAGGTCTGCAGTGAAGTTGTGCTTGTTTACCTTTTATTTATTGGCTTTTACAAGGATTGAATTCAATATTTGTAGGCACCTTGTGTAGACAGTATTGAGGACGTCAAAATCAAGAATATTGAAACTCTCATGCTGTTGTCTTTTTCTTAGTTTTCTTATGTTTGTTTTATACTGAATCAAAATAAAGCCTGTAGTTAACCGTTGACATGTTACTTGACACTCCTGAACTATGCTCCACCTGGTTCCCATTAGTAAAGGCCAGATCTGTGTGCAACAGGAAATGGAGTTCGGCTGGGGTCAGAAAGGTCACGAGACGTGATTGTAGCTTGGGGTTGTGGGTTTTGTGTAATAGGAAGGCAGACAGCATTTCTATGTTTCTGCTCCTCTACTGTCTTTGTTTTTCTTGTTAATATGGTGCTTTGATGGCTTACCATGTATCTTTGTATTACCTGACTAAAATGCTGAGTAAAAGACTCCTGGCCAAACCATAACAAGAGCGATGACGAGAGAACAAGATGCATCTGATTGCTGTGTTTGGGTGACTCGGCAGTAACAGTTGCATAGGATGATGCAGACTATTTCTATGACACAGTTCATCATTGAGCAGCACAGCTATCCTCTCGAGTATTGATTTAGTGGAAAAGTATAACAAAAGAAGAAACGTCATCAAGACATGAATGCCAAATGATGATAAATGAGAAGAGACTGCAGTAGTTGCATAGAGGGGAAAAATACAAAAAGAAATGACTCTGCATATCAACTTCTCTTCAACACAGTTTGCTCTGTTGTTAAATAACCACAGTGATCAATCTGCAGAGTGGCAAGCATGTTATTCTCTGCCTCTTGGGAGTTATCGGTTATTCTGTAAATGAATTAAATCTTCTG
Organism: Decapterus maruadsi; assembly: GCA_030347415.2. Classification (NCBI taxonomy): domain Eukaryota; kingdom Metazoa; phylum Chordata; class Actinopteri; order Carangiformes; family Carangidae; genus Decapterus; species Decapterus maruadsi. Next base: position 5,860 of record JARUPV020000107.1, on the reverse strand, counting down.
TTGCAAGTTTTATTGTGGCCGTTTAGCAGAACTGGGCCAAATGTCCTGAGATACTTTTCATATGTACCTGGCTAACTTTTAATGCACTCATAGAAACATTTATCAGTGGAAATTGGCTTATAATTTACACAGCAGGAAGACTATAATCCTGTTTAACATGATTACAATATGGCAACCAATATGTCATCCTTGGCAACAAAAAGCTGATTGCTGGTAGCCAGCCTGGCAGTTGTTTAGCACTGGCCTTTTTTACGTTTTATATGGATTTTTTCCATTGCCTCCTATTTGATTTATTGGTAGATGCCCATGTATGAATCTATTGCTCTTTAGCTGAGTCTCAATAAATCATTTTAAAAGATGACAACTGAGAGGTCAAATGGTTTTGTAGAGGAAGTTTTTTACTTGTGCTACTCATTAGTTTAAATGTCAGTGTTTGAGTTTTTATGGATGCAAGCAGTTATATTGACGATATGTATTTAATTTTGACATTTGAAATCTTATAGGGTTTATATTTATATTTATTTGGAGTGGTTTGATGAGATGAGTCTCATCTGTTTGTCACAGTTTTGATCCGCCACATTGGTAATTTCCTTGAGTAAAAATGCCAGAGCCTTTGGTTCCAGATCTTCAAATATGAAAATATTGGTGTGTGTTACCTTTTTATTATTACAATACCTTTTGAATTATTTGATGTTAGTCCAACAAGATAGACAATTCAAAGACATCAGTGCGAGGTCTAATACAGGGATGTGTCACTAATGAGTAGCTACTTCTAACAGTTTATGCTCTCAGTGACTAATTAGTCAGCTGAAAACACAATTGATAGGTTAATTAATGAAGAAAATACTTGTCAGCCCTACACCAGCCCTTTTTTTAAATGGGAAGACAGGTTTCAAGTCAACATACCAGGTATTAATTAATTAATCAGCATATTGTTCTGTTAATTTTTCCATATCAGTGTATCAGAGTGTATTTGGCCTGTTGACAAATATTGTAAATTCAAACTAACAAATGTTTAAAAATCAGATACTGATTTGTGAAAAATAAATGTCTGTGACAACAAAAAGCAACGCTACCGCAACTGTCTTTCCCAACTAACTGGAGTGGACCTCCGGCTGCTGAACTGAATGCACTGTATGACGAGCAGGAGTCACACAACGTCATTTTTATTGATTGAAATTGAAATGTAGGTCAAGCTGAAACGAGCAAATAATTCAACAACAGGCCAGTGGTAATGGTGGTCGAGAGGTCGCAACCCAACTCGACCAAAGACGGAGTGGAGTTGCACTTGGATCGCTCTGAAAAGCCGCGTTACTGAGGATTTTGCTTATTATTTGCACACTGTGTAACAGTTAGCCTAGCTTAATATTCCAGCACTAGCAACTGAGAGCAGATCTTAAAAATATATCCTGAAATCAACAGCTATACCAGTAGTTCATTGTGTTGGTTTGCTTATGTGTGAAAATTGATATTTACATGATTCTGACTGATCTGTTTTGTTGTTAAAGAAACAACTGGATGTTAATTGTGACAGTGCTAGGTGGTATGTTCAAGGTGCCGATGTTGTTGGCTGAAACAAAATTATCCAAAATATTATGTCATATAGTGTCAATAAATAGCCGGTCCAGTAAAACTACCATGTCTCCCTCTGTCCACAGTAATCCGCCATCCAATGTCATGATTGGTATTTTCTATTTGTTTGTTTGTACATGGCAATCATAATGCATAAATAAAGAGGCATATTTGCAGAAATGACAACGACAATACACAAACACAAAACCTAGTAATTTTGTTTATAGAGCGGTTGTTATGGGGGGGAAAAATAGGAGGCACTTTTCCTGCTCCTATAAGATGTCTTATATAATAACGAAATGCGTAGGTGGCTGACATGGTGCGCGGTTCATTGTGCAGTTTCTCCCCCGAATATTGCCAAGTAGTCTTTATCTTGAGGTTCAAAAGGGAAAATGTAACAGCTCGTTGTGCTGGTTGTAAGAGGGAAATGAAGCCTTTAGCTGCAGCTCCAGCACTCACTCTGCCTGTCCTCTGTCTATGCAAGCTCTCCCCTCCCCCTCTTGTGCTGAGAGTGTGGTCCTTTTAGGTAAACAAGCATGGCTACTCCTGTTTCTTGCCTCTCTCTCTCTCTGTCTGTCTGTCTCAGCCTCTTCTTTCCCTCTATGTTTCTGATTCTCCCTCACTCCCCCTCTCTTCCTCCCCCTGTTCAAATTGTGTAAATCTTTTATAGCTGCTGTTCTACCAGCACAATCTCAGCGGATACTCAAATGGCATCTGAAGCCCTTTGAAATTCAGTCTAGTCCTTTGCCCCCTCCTCTATCCTCGAAGCGAAATGGAACAAAATGGCGGGCCCCAATCCTGCTGTTTCCCTCGGGGACTGTAGAGCCTCAATTTTGGCGTTTAGGAGGTCTTGATGGTTGACGGAGTCTTAACTCGTGTTAGGTTGTGCTTACGTGCTAGCCTTCCGCTGCACCACTCTTGATAATATTTTCTCTTCCCTGAGTCTCTTGTACATCAAAGGGAGAGGTTCTCTATTCTGGCACGCTGCTGCTTCTCCAGAAATGTGCTTTTTACAGACATGGCTTTTGATCTTTCTGATCGGAGCTTGAAGAAGGAATATTTTGTGCTCCTATTTTTAAAAGGAAAGTTACCGATATGCTTGATCACAATTTCAGGTATGCAGAAAATTTTCTAAACTTGTATCGTACCAGAGTTGGCCCTTGGGTGGTTTCCATCGGTCTTGCCATTCTTTCATAAATACATTATGACATGGGTCAGCCAGCAGCGTTGTTAGTTTGCTATATTAATTGAAAGCGTTTAAAATCTTTTGACATAATAAATATTTATGTCAGAAAAGGGCAAATAATTCTGTGTACTTGAAGCACTACTGCAGAATTGAAGATGTGATGGATTTTTTTGTGCAAAAAATGGTTTGCAAGACAGCTAGGATCACAGTGTGAAGTCTTACTGAGATGTCTGTGTAGGCTAATGGTGTCATTTTATTGCACAATGAGTTTTGTTATGAGTTACCCCAAATTATTTAGTTAAAAGTCACACTTCTCACACTGTTAAGTCTAATTCTGTTTTAATTCTGTATGAATTCCTGTTTTATTTATGTCTCTCAGACCAACGCATCTTCTTAGTAGTTTAATAAATCAATAGCTTTGTTAAAGACGTGGCATGAATGACTCCAAAATAGTAACCCAAAGGAAGAAAGATAATGGGTAAAAAGTCTTGACTATAAAAAGCCCCAGTTGCACATTGTGAACCTGAGTATGTAACGCCATTAGACAAATGGCTGAGTCCCTCAGTCTGGGCATGCATGAATTACGGGTGGAGCAAATCCGGAGACTACAGTTGGTGTTTTGATTGGATGTGCTGCTGTACAGGAGGTTGCATGGGATGATTTATTATCCATACGTGGCATTGGAAATGTTCTGGGGTTAGTCGGCCAGGTCTGGGAGCTGATGGCAGAGACACTCTGTGTGATGTGTCCTTCTAGGCCTCACTGTTTTGGTCTATTCAGTCTGCAGTTGACGCACAGGGAAGAAGACAAGACGAGGCTGTCTTGGTTGGTGTTTCTCTGAATCTTAAAGCTTTTCGAAAATGAAATGGATTTCCATGCCTATGTAAAGCTAACGTGGCCCACGTCTGTTTTCTAAACCTCCAAACATGCCGTGATAAAACACAATACACATCATATTGGTTAAAAAGCAAGAGTGAAAGTGAGAGAATAAGATCCAGCTCATTGTTTACGGAACCTGTTTTTCAGTTCAAGCCTTCAGTGAATAGAATTGGAAAAAGCTTTTATTGTGAACAAAGCATTTCAGTTCTTCCTGGCAGCATCATAGATTAGGTTAGGTGAATGTTACTGAGGTTAGAAGCTGCTCTGGATCCATTGTTGTTAGATCGGTTTTACACGGTGAACTGGTTTGGCAAAGAGCTGCAGATACTTATTTGAAGTTGGGTAGCCGGTTTCTGCAGAGCTAGTGGAATATACTGATTGTGGTATACAACACCACCAAAGCTGAAGTAATTATACTGGAAATCGGAGGCCTTGTTTGTCCTAGCGTTACGCAATAGCGTTAATGTTAAACAGCAGGACTTCCCCTAGGTTTTCAGAGGTCTTAGTTGCTGCGTGGGTTTTCTGGGGGTAGAGATGGTTGTTGTATTTTTGGAACGCATTTGAAGGAAATAGAAAATAAATACTTTTTCGCGCTGCTGACAACATTTATTTCACATAGAGCTTTTAGATTTAATGATGTAATGACATTATCCCCAGATGGTCGGGTATGCATGTTGACCCACCTCTCCATTTGAGATCAAGTTACTTCTGTTTTTTGTGAGAAAAATACCTTATCCTGTCCGTGGTAGGTCAACGCCTTTCTGTTACAGAACTGAAGCAAAAGCTTTTCCTGAGAAATCAAATCACCATGACTTGACTTTTCACCATTGTAGTGTCAGCAGCCTCTTCCTGTATGACAGGATGATGTCAGATTGATGGTAGGCGTGATAAATGTGAAAGCATTTTTGTCCTATTTTGTGTCGAACATTGTTGCAGAGATGGAGCAGAATTTCATGCCTTGTCCATAACCAACCTTTGTCGCCCTGAGATAAATAAAATATGTCTGGGATTTATTGCCACTTTGAGGAAATTGCTTGATGCCCGACTGCTGTTGTGCTCAGAGGCAAACGGCTATATCAGTTTTCTTTAAGCCCTCTTATGCCCAGCCGTCCTCCTCGTGTAGGACATAAGATATAAGCTGAGACAGGGGGTAAAGGGTGTTAGGACAAAGTGTTGGGTGGGGGTGGGAGGGGTGGGGGTAGAGGTGGTGTGGCCTGGCTGAATCTCAATCACCAAGGCCCTTCAGCAGGGCTGGCCTTTTGATGGGCCAGCTGCAGCCATTCATCCACCCATTTACATTGAAATGCAACAACAGGAAGGGGGGAGGGGGAAAACTGAGGGGAGATGGGCCTCTGCGCTTGTGAGAGTGGGATGTGAATGAAAGGCAAGGGCATACCTAAATACCAAAGAGAGGAGGTCCATCAGTCTGGGCCCACAAACCCTGCTCACCAATACGTGCAGCCATACTTTGTTTTTTTCGGCCAGCATGCTGAGGGGCAGTATACCAAACACAAAGGATCTAAAGCACCCCTTTGACCAGTGCATGCATTTTCAACACTCAGCTCTTTTCTGTCTTTACAGCCAGGGCTGGTGGCTATAAAGAGGTTGTGATTCATCCCACTGTCTGTTTCAGCAGCACTCTGATGTTATACCTGTTGTTAGTGATTCTTTTTCTACTTTGCCTTCTTCATATTTTGGTTGGGGGGCAATTGCCTTCAGAGGGAGGATTTACCTGTGCACGCTCTTCATCGAGGTCTTGTTTGTGAGGCTTGTGGGGTTTTGGGTTCTTCTCCCCTGGTTTTGCTGTAATGGAGGTCACACTGGTAGAAGACGCCTGCTCTCATTAGGGGCTTTAGACACAAACTGTAGTTCAGACGAATGAGGCCAGTGTGTCATTTTTTCAGAGTTCAACCAGCTCTCCAGGATAACTTGGATGTCTTCACAAGGTGTGCATATGACGGTGATTGAGAATCATTTTTGAAAATATGCTCAAGCCACGTACAGACTCAACACTGCAACACAAACTGCAGCCTTTTCATTTATTTCAGTCAGACAAAGTGCACTGGCACCTCAGCTAAAGGGCTGTAGAAAGACATGCACAGAAAACTAAAACCTGGCTGTACGTGCCTACAGCACAGTGCATCATGATGAAGCAAAAAAAAAAAAAACTACACTGGCTTTGAGTTCTCATTCTAGGCAGAAATGATTGAGATGGAAGAAAAA
>JARUPV020000106.1:0-25000 GCA_030347415.2 Decapterus maruadsi | reverse complement strand
TGCCCCTTGTTGCAATATTGTTCACATGCTGGAACTAGAAAGCGCAGCTTTTATTAACAAGGTTGTACAAACACCAAACAGGACTCCAAAGTTCAAACCTAAATGTGTGTTAAGGCTGTCATCTGGGGTGATAGTATGATACCACCTGGTAGCAAAGACCAGCTAATGGCAGATAGCATGGATAACATAGTGTGGATGCCTTCTTTGCGTAGCCTCAGTGTAAGTCAGGCTAATATAATTTACTCATCACATGTGCAGGAACCAAACATTTGTGTTATGATTAACAGACTCCTTCAGTATCAAGAACAAACAGGGTGCTGTTTGTCTTCTATTATTTACATTAACGCTTCCTATTAGTCGCATTAGTGTAATGTAATAACCTATGGCTGACGACCACATCAAGGCTAATTTTAGTCATTCTCATAATAAAGTGTAGTTATTTTTGTCGTCTAGGTTTTCCAAGACCGCCTTCTGGCACACGTACACAGTGTAGTGTGGTGTAATGGGTTGTTATTTCTCAGCCACACTCTGAATCACCTGTAGCCTCGGTGGCCTGTGGAGACATACAGGATCTTTGGTCTTGAAGCGTAGGTTACGAGAGGGAAGCGTCTCGTTAATTTGACACAGGTACAGTCATGTTTTGTTTGCAGTGGGAACAAAGTGTAAGGCGCAGCTTGATGATGTCATGGTGTGTGCCAACTGTTCAGCTACCAGCAGCAGCAGCACCAAGAGGCGAGGAGAGGAGAGGTACAGCTTATGCAGGCATGGATTTACAGCCCTCTGCAAAGGATTGCATCAGACTCTGGCATGGAGGGAGGGAGAGAGGGAGGGAGGGAGAGAGGGAGGGAATGAAGCACACAGGGGTGGGTGGAAAACGGAGTGAGACGAAAAGAGCAGGCATTGCTAGGAGACCACCAAACAGGGAGTCTTATGGAGGTAGATCTGAGGAAAGTCTCTAGATGTCAAAGCCTTCTTTGAATTTGATTCGGCAAATAACAGCCCGGTCTGACTCCGGTGATAAGCTTTTGGGCGATTTGACCATTTCTGCCAGCGCAACTGGTGCCAAGTAGAACCAAGCTCTGTGGGATGTGACATGTTGTTGTTTTTTTTTCTCTCTCTCTACTCTCTCAGAGAAATCACTTCCTCACTTTCCAGTTTCGTACCGTAGCTTTTGCACAAGCCAGATGTGCATCATGTTGTCACATGAATCTTGGGTTATCTTAAAAAAAGCCTTTGTGTAGGTGAGCGGAGATGCAGACGGAGGAAGGAAGGGAGAGAGAGCGAGAGAGAGATCGGCTAACTGTAGCTGACACTGTTTGTCTCTACTGTACCATGACATCATAGTCTTATGACTGGGGCAGGGCAGGGGGAGGAGTTCAAAGAGTCGACACATAATAGAAAACCTGCCCCGAGGACAGAAAGAGATGAGCAGGGGACAGAAGGAAGGATTGAGAAATGAAGTGAAATAAAATGAGCGTGTGTTTACATTACATCTGGCCTTTTCCTCCGTCTCTGTTATGAGACCTTAAACCCTCTGTACAATGAAGCACAATGATGAAACACATCTTGACCACAAATCAACATGCTCACATTGCTCATGTTATGAGACGCTTTCTACAGGGTTGAGCAATTTGATGTATTTATCAGGGTTTCACAACGGGCTGAATCCTTCCCTGGTGGAAATTCTTTTATTGTTTGCTTCCTGCAGAGTTTACCACAGATGTGGAAACCGCAGTGTCACAAAAAAAAAACAGTGTCATATCACAGATGAAAAAGGCACAACACTATTTTTACAGAGTAATAACCTCTTAATCATTATTGATACTTTCTTACTTTAACTTTATTGCCTCCCACCAGCTCTGTGGTTACGATTTTAGCAGTTCAGAGAGTGCATCAGATAGGTCTAATTTAAGTGGTAGATGGGCGGAAAAAAACCAAGCCACTGTCTGTTTTGGTGATTAAGATCCTTTAAATGCACACATCTGGATCACTGGCATTACTGATGTAAAGTGGAATGAGTGCATGCTGCTTCAATTTGTACAATACTGGCTTCCCCCATTTGTACTTACTTTCATTTTGAGTTTCTGTTGTTCCTAACAAATCAGGGGACTTTGCAGCTGTTATTTATGTGAAGTTTTTTTCTGTTGTTTTTTTATTTCATTTTTACCCAGATGTTCCCCAAGTTCTGCTATTTAATCAAAACAAACTTTGTTGGTTCCTCAATAATACATCAGTTCTCTCCACAATTATCAGAAAAATTTAAGTTTGAATAAATTAAAGCATTATACACTGGTTTAATGTAAATATAACCGAATATGACATACAGTAAAACTTTTAGTAAGACTTTTACTTGTTACTAGAAAAAGTTACTTTGAGCCCTGTAGTAACATGTGATAGCCATTTCAGATATTTTATTGTTTTTCAAACTCTAACAGTCGTAAAGCTCCTTGTCGAAGGCTGCGCGATCAGATCCCAAAACATAGTGAACAAACACATAAGTATTTACATCTGCTGATAGCATATCCACTTGGACTTGTGATTGTTTCCAGCAGCTGTAGACCACAAAGCTGAGTCGGCGTCAGCCCGGCCTCCTCTCCCTGCGCCTGGCTCTTTGTGCTGCGGCCAGGGAGCCAGGAATGTAGGAGGAAACTCTCATTGAACAGTTTTCGCTTCGCAAAAGCCCATAATGGCAAGAAGAGCCGGGGCTGAGAATGACACGTAAATCTTGTTGAAATTACAGTGCCGTGCATGTGTGTGTGTGTGTGTGTGTGTGTCTGTTTTGATCAAATCTCACAATAATCACATTTATTTTGTTGTAATTTGTTTCATCCACAGGATAAAGTGTTGTCAAACAAGACTCCCAAATTGGATCGCAGTGATGGGGTCAAAGAGATGAAAGAAAAGGCCCCTAAAAGGAAGCTGCCCTTCACTGCTGGAGCTAATGGAGACCAGAAAGATTCTGACTCGGGTAAGAGACTGCTGCTGAGACGCATTTCCTCATGTGATTTGACATCTCCACCTCAATGGGACTTAAAGGTGGGAATGAAAAAGGAATGGGAGTCATTGCATCACATCGTCTGAAACTAGCAGGAAGTAGGTAGCTGTGCTGTGTGATGGGGGGTGGGGTGGGGCTTTGTGAAGTGAAAGGACTCCCGGCTCTAGCTCGAAGTCAGCTCTGCGTCTGCAGCAGGACCAAGGAGTTTGTTCCTACAATCACAGTCAGAAAGGAGAGGAAGACCACATAAAATCATGATCCAATTAAGAGGGGATTTGTATAACGTACAGGCCTGACCAGGTCTGGCTTTGGTAAGGCTCCGGCTTTGTGTTTTCTTTAATTAGGGAGAGAAGGACTACTGCTCATGCTTGTTTGACTTTGGGCTTTAAGGGTTCAGGATTTAGTTTGTTGATAATGGTCCAACTCAGAGGCTTTGGTAACAGACTTCATCATCAGCGCCGGCTGAGTCGCTACATTGGTTTATGTTCAGTGATTAGACTCGAAACAGGCTTTTCCATTCCAGGCAGGAGTGGAAAAGCTAAAAGTGTGCATGTTGCAACAGATGACTGTTATGGTTGCGGGGTCAAGTTTAGTAAGATTGGGGATGTTATTTTTTGACATGTGAGCTTGTGTGTAATTACTGTGTAGCCCAAGGGAATTATGAATAAGTGAGATGTTGGATTCAGAAGCTCCCGCTCGCTTCCTGACGTTGATTGGCACTCTTGAATCCCTGTAGTGTTTGTGTTTACCGCTTCTGCACGCTTTGACTCATGGTGCAAGGTTTACCGCTCTGTTTCTGCAGGAATATTGTATTCTTGTTGATTTTGTTTTTGTTTTAACTTATCCACTGGTTTCATACTGTTCTTACGATGCTTTCCAAAGCGCTTGCAAGAAAGTGGCCAGTCCCCCCCCCCTCCTCTTTGGTAAGGGGAGGTGTGAACTCTCATCTCAGGAACAATAGCGGGACAGTCTGTGAATATGTTAATAGCTTGATCTGTCGTTGGATGGAGCTGTATGGTCTTTCAGCCCTTGACTCTTAGCTTGCTAAGTATGTGAACCCTTTGGAGTTCCCTGGTTTTCTGTTTTGATTGATCCTAAAACAAGATCTGAGTTTCATCTCTGTCACAAATGTCGACAGCCATCCTCCGAGCTGATATCAGTGCCGGTGCAGTAAAGTGAAACCTTGGATTTGTTAGGTTGTTTAAACCTCATTTGGCTTCACCAACCAAACAAGCACTTTGAGTATCTGCAGTGGCCAGGTCACTCCAGAAGGTGAATTTCTTTTTCTTTGTGTGAAGTCATTCGCTTTGACATTTAGGGTCATTGTCCTGCTGCATCATCAGGTCGTCGTCAGGTTGACATCCGCTCTGACATTATCCTGTACAATACCTTGATGAACTTGGAAATGTCCGCAGGTTGTGCACTTTTTCAGTTCAACCTCAGTTTCATCAGTAGTGATTTTTTTTTGTCTGTTTGCCTCCCAATGAGCCATGCAGCCAAGCACCATGATTTGCATGTGGGGTCTACTCATTAACAGAGATGTTAACCAGCTCCAATGAGTCGTTAAAGCCCGAAGCTGTAACTCCAAGGTTCTTTGTTTCATCGCCGAGCAGTCTGCGTTGTGTGTTTGGAGTCATCATAGCAGGGCACCCCTAGACAGTTTGTCTCTCTGGGCTGATAAATATTTAAACTTATTAACCTCTTATAGCTTTCTGAAAACCACCAACTCTTGATTTTAGGGCCCTGAGATCTGTTTTTAACAAGGTATCTGCTCAGAAATCTGCCAAAACCTCCAATTATCTGTTGTTAATGTTAATGTTCACTTTGGTTTTCCAGCTTTGTGAATGTTTGAATGATGTTTTCAAGATGGAGAAGAACAAACTGTGATTTGTGTTGTTAAAGTAGATGTGTGTGTGTTGTGGGTTCATAATTTGTTGCTTGGGTGAAGATCTGTTAGTATTAAGGACATATTCATAGATAGATGGAGGTAGTTTCAGGCAGTTCATGTAGTTTTTCTTGTCCGTGTTTTCTGAATTCAACAGTCTCTTCATAGTTTTTGGTGTTTACAAACCACAGAAGTCTGGACGTTTCCAGAGCTACTGCCATTACACTGTTCACATACTTTTTACAATTGAGTGGCTCATATCTATCTGTCAGTGTGGTGCTTTCAGTTTTATTAGGATGTATTGTTTCACCTCATGTCGTCTTAGGAGTGGTGAGCTTAATGCGTTGTTTGAATAGCTGTATTTCCTCTGTCATCTATGTGTGAGGGTGTGTGTGTGTGCACATTGTGGCCTGGACTGATGCGTCTGCATGTCTTTCACAACTGTATATTCACAGTTGTTTCTGCATATCTGTGTTTTATAGTCTGACTTTGTTGCTTTGCCTTTCAAGTGCTGACCCTGCTGGGTCAGTGTCTAGCCTCTCTGCAAAATTTTACACCTCTGACACATCACAGCACCCAGCCCCCCTCACCCACCCTACCCCATTACCAGCCCTCATTCCCCTGTGGCTTTATAACCATGTGGTTCACTACTGTGCACCAAAATATACTGGCCATGTCCCTGGCTTCAACTAATTAAACTAAAAAACATTGATGTTTAAAATATCTTTCTGTTTTCTGGAGGCTTTAATTTTTTTAAATTGGCTGTTTTTGTTAATATTTTAGATTCCCGTTTGATTCATATTAACTACCAGGTAAAAAGGGAAACTTATCAAATCAAGTAATTCTCTTTGTGTCAGAGCTGCGATGCATTATTTTAAGACACCACAGGCAGATTCCCTACCGTGCAACTCATAAATCCAATTCAACGAGTTTCTATTATATCAGGCTTTCTTTCTTCTCCCTTTGAAAATGCCTCAGTTGTGTTCTTTGTAGGTGCTTTCAAATACACCGGTGGAAATAATTTTCCTAGGAATAACAAATGAAAAGATCTGCTCCAGCCTGAGCCTGATTAATACATGTACAGTGCATCTGCAGACCACTTTAATTTTTTCGTATCTTGTTATGTTGCAGCCTCATGACACACAGTGATTCTTTGAAATGTTATTAAAAAGGAAAAAATAACAGAAATGTCACACTGACATATTAGTCAGACCCATTCCCATGTTTCGATTCTTGTAATCATCTTTGAGAAGTCTCGACACTTTGATTGGAGCGGAGCCCATCTGTGTTTTCTATACAGCCTAGATTGGATGGTTTGTTCCTCGGGAGGTTTCGGAGTCGCAGCCAGTTCCTTCCACCTCATGCTCGGATATAAATGTATCAGCAGTAAGACCTTATATACAGTCCGGCATCTTTCCAAATCATGTCCCATGGACTCTGTGGAAATTTCACATGACATAGCAAAATATCTAAAGTCCATAATCAATGTTATATCCAACCACTTTCCTAATGCAAGATATAATAAGTAGTATTTCTGATTTCTTAATGGTAGAAGAGACTTTTGCAATAATGCTGATGTTGCATGTTTGCATTGCTACCAACCAGTACTTGCCTGCTTACTGTGTACATATACCACTAAGGCCAGTAAGTAAGGTAGATGAGGGGTGTGTATGAGTGTGTACTGAGTGTATCGCATGTTGCAGGTCATTAAAGATTACAGTTAGTCAGAGCCCTCAAAGCTCAAACCCCCGGTCACAGAATCGCCAAGCCTCCCTTGACCTCCTCCTGAGAAGCACTAGACAGCAGCATTCCTCCTTCCTGAGGTCATCTTTCTTCCGCCCCCCTCCTTCCCTCTTCCTCCTCACCACCACCACCACCACAACCACTATCACAACAGCAGTCAGACTTCAGGGATAGATGGTAGAACAATCTTGCTAGATCACGACTACACCCACACACATAAGGATAACTATGAAAACGCTGTATACATGTTGGAGAAAAAAAACACTACAACTCGCGTTTTCAGGTCATTTCTGTGCAGACCTCCATCCTCACTAGAGCACCAAAACAAAAGGAAAACACTTGAGTCTATTCTTCCTGTTCTGCCTCTTTCAGTCTGCAAAAACTACAACCATCACTTACAGAGAATGAGGCGAACCGAACGTAGCCCAGTATTTTAGCGCTGTCGCATCATGTTGCTCTTTATGATTGTTTATACTGCGTCTGGCTGCAGCTGAGCAAATACTTTTTGTTGCGTTTGAGGATTAATCAATTAGTCTGCTGCCACAAAACTAATTAAAAGTGTCAGGTTTCTTAAATGTGAGGATTATCTGCCATGAGGTTTTGGACCGTTGGTCAGACGAGAAATTTGATGAGATTTTATTGACTAATTGAGTAATCAATAATGAAATTAATAATTAGTTGCAGGCCATAGATTTTTATGTGTCTGTGTCAGACAGTGATTTAACTGTGGCTGAAAGTTGTACATGTTACCCAAAGTGAGAATAAATTTGAGATTGTTAATTAGACAGTTTAGGCAATAACACTGGAAAGTATGAATCTGTTGCTCAACAGCAGCAGCTATATCAGCCTTCATTAACTCCAGACAGCACGATGCTGTGTCCGAGCAGGTTGTACTTAAAGAGGAACTAAGCAGGATTTCATTGTTTTATTCTATGCTACATTTTTACCTTAATTAAAGGTAAATTAAGCTCTGGAGTAGTTGTGAGAGTTAACTGCATGACGTGTGACTTTGTTACGAGTGAGAACGGAGGCTCTCCATCTTCCACCTGGTGTCTCAGGGCTGAAAACCAACCTTACAACATCTGGCCGCTGCCCCGGTGTCCCAGCTCTCGTCTCTACGGCACCATGATACAAATATTCTGTGTAACCCGCAATCTTTTGTTTATGACAGTTAAGACTACACAAATACACACGTCGTAACATCGTATATGTTATCCACCGCTCCATGTATTGATTTTTCGACGGCTTTGTTGTAAACAAATGCACATGGCCAGGAGGAGGGTTAGCAAAACAGCGGAAAAGCGACCACACTTGCATAGTTCCTTTTTAATACACTGTGGTGCCATCTTTTAAAAAAGCAATGAAATATTTTTAGGTGTGAAAATTCCCACTAACAATGTACAGAAGGTCAAAACTTACTGCCTTAAATAAATTTAGCCAAATCACTGCTGCGTGGTCTAAGTGAGGCGCTCTCTTTGTTGTCTTTGTGAATATTTCAGCGTACTTTAATGTGCTCGTACTGAGTCATTCTATCCTTTTGGCAGCCTTCGAGCATATTAATTGAACTTGCAGCCATGCAATTCCCATCGGGTCAGTTTTGCGGCACAGTAATGACGGCCAGGTTCTGTGAACTTTGACGGAAGGTGTGAGCTGAGCCATGCAGAGTGGATTGCAAAAAAAAAAAAAAAGAAAGGAGAAAGTGGTATGTGCACAGACCTTCAGCAGCCCACACATCTTTTCCCCCTCGGCAGGTTTTTTCACACACTAACACACACACACACACAGATTTGTCTTTCAGTCTCCCAGACTCTGACTGGCTCTGAATAAAAACCAGCAGACAGAAGCTGCCTCACTGATTAAAGCAATATGTAACAAACGTGCCAGCTGGACAGAGGCGACAGACAGAGCATTGTACACCATACCATGTTCATATCATATATTTAGGAGTCTCTCTTGCTCAATACAAAGCATTGACAAAACATCCTGTTGGCCACTTCCTGCCTCTTCTCCCCTGACTTCCTGTTTATGCAATGTTTATGACTCCCTGAACAGAGCACTTTTTTTCCCGGCCTTACTTGTTGTGGTCAACAATACCTGGTCAGACTGGTTAGAGTGGTTCTTCTTGCCATGAGGTGTGTGTCTGTATATGTGTGTGTGTGTTGCCTAGCTGAGCCAGACAGTATTTGTTTTGCTGTGAGCTAACACCGTCGTATTGTCTGCCTGCCATATCAAAATCTACCTGTATTATGACTTGACATTTGCGTTTGATGTGGTCCCCTCCCGTGGCTCAGGTAGACAGTCTATTCATTGGGCGACGATCCCTTAGTTAGCTTGTGTTCCTCTTTTTTTTTCCTTCTTTTTTTTCCCTTCTCCTTGTCTCTTATCTTGTTGCTCAAGTTTCAAGCAGCAAAGAAGAGTAAGGTTTCAACCCTGTCTGTAAGCTGAGTAATATCATTTTACTGAGACACATAAAGGCTCCAGCAAACGCTCCCTAAATAGACATCCAACAGAAAGAGACAGTATAGGAGCAGGCACACAGTGTTGTGTAACTGATCACCGGTGTTGTACAGTACAATCCACATGTGATGCATATTTCTAGTTCACGTGTTGTTGGATAATTTCAGAGCCCATTTAAACGAATCTTCCCATTTTGTGTCTGTCCTTGAGTTCTCATGGTGATTAACCAAACACAAACCTTATGAAAGCGAAATCATATCCCCTTTTTTCTTTATAAGCATGTGGAACATATTTTCTATGAAGCTCTGTTCCCACAGAATCCCATCAAATTAAAATCATACTTTTTTTTTATTGCCCTGGCAGCAGTTGCCAAGGTTAAGAAGTTGTCATTTTTTGCCGCACTGGTGTTGTTTAAAAGTCATCTTGAATTTGTGATCACCATCACTGCTCCTCATGTGTGTGAAATTATAAACCAACTGCCCCATCTGCATTTTTTTATTTTTTATTTTGGTGCAGCCAGTGTTTACGTTTATTTGAGTTTTCGTTTATTTGTGTGTACGTGTATTTGTGAGGATCCCTGTTAGCTGTGCTCTAGTCTTACTGGGGTCCACATTTAAAAACAATACATTTAAACGGATAGTTCAACATTTTGGCAAACTGGCCCATTGCTATAATCCCTATAGTTTTAGGAGTAGGTTCGTTAACCAGAATGGTACGAGACAGAGTTGTTTTCCAGGTAAATTCATGCAAAACTGCTGATGCGTGTTCTCGTCGGGGGCAGTTTTTCGGCAAGCAGTCTCTGCATTTCCCTGAAAAAATCTCTGTCATATTAACGGTCCGTTATTATCTTATAGCGTGTTGAATCTGCAGGTAACAACTTGTCCACCAGAGCATTTTGGAGTTGTTGGATTGTGTATTTGATGAAGGAAACCAAGAAATCCCATGAGCCTCCGTAGCGTAGCTCTGAGCAGCTCACGGCTCTGCTCCGCCGTTCTAAAAATAGCTAGCACCAACAATCAAAGGTAACAAACCTACTGCTAAGACTATAGGGATTATGGCAATGGGCCATTTTGCCAAAATGTTGAACTATCCCTTTAAAACATACATTTACAATCATGATATGACTAAGACAAGTCAACAAAAACTTACATTAAATCTTCACAGTAGGTATGAATCATCATCCTAACTCAAAGAACATATATAAGACAATGCACGGTGGTTATAAAATAAAGCAAAACAAATCAAAGTGGCAACAAGAAAACCTACATAACCCTACATAAAACCCCATCTAATATGTGTATGTGTGCACATATGTTATCTCACAGGTATGAAATCCCAAGACGTTTTTTTATTTCCTTTTTAAATATTGATTTCTGTGTGAGTGTGATCCTCGAGCGGGCTGCTCGGTGCCACCGGTGATGAATCTTGTATTAGAGACTCTGGCCCTGTGTGTAGTTTAGCAGCATGCCTCTGCATGGGTGCATCAGGGTAATAGCTGCCTTCTTGGTTCCCAGTCTTGTAAACATAGTATGGAAAGGCAAGCGTAGCACTTTCTCTGTTGTGCTGCTCAAAAAACATGTTTGGACTGCTTCTGTGGTTCCCGCTGTTAAAGCCTTAGCAGAAGGAATGTGTCTAAATGGCAAATGCCTCGGAGAACGTGAGAGTGTATCAAAAGAGGGGTGGGGGCACATTAGCTGTTAAGTGTTCACAGATGTTAGAGAAAGTTCATCAGCTCTCTGTACTTGTGACTGGAAAAATATTTTCCTGGAAAGCCTTTAGCCACCGGAAGCACAAGCCGCCATGCTTCCTCCTCGCCTTATTTACTCGTGTTGTTGTGGCCTTGAGCAACGAGGCCAGATTTGGAACGAGAGCCACAGAAAAATCACGCAGAGACTTTCACCCACGACTCCTCTGTTGTTGTTTTTTCTTTGTACATGCTCATTTGACTGTGCTGTTTCTCTCTCTTTTTGTTGTAAGAGCGTGTGTTGCACTGTGGGCTGTGGGAACTGTGATGAAATGTTACAGTCATGTGCAGCTTCTACCCTCCGTAAGGGTCATCAAATGGTATGTTGCCCCTGAAAATAATTGCTGGGTGTGTCTTAGCGGAGCAGCTGCTTTTGTCCAGTAGCACAGTGTCTCCAGTAAAGCCTGGCAGGCACGCAGGCAGGCATGTGGTGACCTTGGCAAGGCCATGTTGAATTGAAATGTACACCGACTATTTCGTAATAACTGTGGCTCGGCCAAGTCACACCCTCTTCGCTCTCTCTTCTCAATTCGGGGGTGATTGGCTTGGAGACAGACAGACACATGAACACACTGCCCGCTGGCCCCTCCCTTCCTCTGGGGCAGCTGGGTAATAATACAAAAGTCACCCCCTCCTTTGCTACCACCAAATCCCTCACAGACTCGGCTACTTATCCAGTTTGTAGTATATGAGCGAGGATGGAGTTGTTTTTTTGCAAAGTGTGGGTAGAAATGCCAACTCTATTTTTATTTTAAATTCAATATTTTTTGTGTGTGGATGGCTTCTTCTGACAAAGTATAAAACAGGTCATTTTTTTCTACGACAGTAGTCTGATTGTTGAGACATATTGAATGTCCTTTTGAAAATTAATGGTGAAAGCTTGTGAGGTACAGGAAATATCTAAAGAGCGGGAGAGATAATCAGTTTACCCAATGAAAAATTGTGCTATAATAATTAATGTGTATCACTAATAACACACTTAATATGCTCCTCCTCCAAAAGGCTCAATAAATACATTTTTGTGTGTGTGAATAAACGTGTATTTGTGTCTGTGCAGCCCAATTAAATTAACCTCACTTCTCTCCTATCACTTTTTTTTTTTCGTTACAGAGAAACCAGGTCCAGAGCGGAAGCGCATTAAAAAGGAGCCCACCAACACCCGGAAGGCGGGCTTGCCGTTTGGAATGGGGATGCCAGGGATCCGGGCCGGGTACCCCCTCTCTGAGCGGCAGCAGGTGGCCTTGCTCATGCAAATGACAGCTGAGGAGTCCGTCAACAGTCCAGGTGCGTGCTTATCATGGAGACCACGTCTTCTGTGGATGGCTCGTGCACAAGGGAAGAGGGATGGGAGGGAGCTTAATATGTAGACGGTGTTTGTGTGTGTGTGTGTGGTGGGATGAGCAATGACGGTGGGCTTAAAGAGACAACAGCAGGAGAATGAGACTGATTGTTTCTTTTTGTTTATCTTCTCGGTTGACCGGTCTCTGTATTTGGATCTGGTCATATAAGCTTATCTACAGTAATTATCTTTGCAGCTGTAATGTAAACCCATGCTGTGAGTGTTGTTTTTGTCTCAGCAGATATAATGGTTACATGATGGTTCAACTACAGTAGTGGAGTTATTTTTCTAAAATGCAGCATGGGGATCACCAAGGAAATGAAACTTCCCCGTTCGTATTGCGTTAGTCTGATGGTGCAATCTCAGCATTTGACTCGAATCGTTGCACACATCCCGATGCAAAGGGCCTGCACACTCCTATTTCTGTTCATTACATCGTCTCTACTGTTGGATTATTCACTGAATTTACAACCTCCTCATGTCATCATTATTTTTGGCAAACAATCATTTTGGCGTAAATGTATTAGATGTCTAAAATAGTATTAAGGTGGCAACACTGTACTTCTTGTCTTGCTGTTGACATTTGAGATGAAATTAGGTTGGTGAAGACCAATGCATAGACAGTTTTATTTATATGTTAATTCCTTTGTTGCATGCCTGAAGGCATGGACATAGATTAAGTGAGTGTGTTTCAAATATCATTTGGGACAATAGCTATGCAAACTCAATAATGTAAATGTGATTAAGGCTTGGGTTAATCTTGTAAATGTGATGAAATGAGCTCAAGTGAAGTAGGTCCTACCACTTTGCTGGTCACTGTTGGAGTAAGACTGCCCCCTTCTGGCTTAAGCAGTTCAAATAAACGTCATTATCCACAGTGAAAGTAATAACAAATAATAAAGTGAGCACATGAGAGTGAAATCTGCCATATATAACTGCCCCAGTGTTGAAGTGAGGTGTCCATCTCCTGTTCCAACAGACACAACACCAAAGCATCAGTCACAGTCCAGTCTGGGTCAGAAGGGAACGCCAAACTCTGCATCTAAAACCAAAGACAAAGTGAATAAACGGAACGAGAGAGGAGAGACTCGGCTGCACAGAGCAGCGATCCGTGGAGAGGTACGCCGCATCAAGGAGCTCATCAGCGAGGGAGCTGATGTGAATGTAAAAGACTTTGCAGGTGAGAATCTCTTTTACGGACTTTGTACGTGACGCAGTACATATTCATTCTTTTGCTGCGTACTCTTCACTCACACAACTATTCTTCTGGTGTTTAGGCTGGACTGCATTGCATGAAGCGTGCAATAGGGGGTACTATGATGTGGCCAAGCAGCTGCTGGCAGCCGGAGCAGAGGTCAACACCAAGGGTCTGGATGATGACACCCCTCTACATGACGCATCCAACAATGGACATTTCAAGGTAAAGGAAAAAAAGTACATCGTCAGTAAATGCAGCTCACATCTGAATGTATTCTACATATTGAAATATTTTTAGATTCTGAACAGATCTAAGTATCAATTGCTTATTTTTGGCTCAAGCTTATGAGTAAATAGTAAGTGTGCATAAAAACTTGGTTGACTTGGCAACAGTAAATGCAGTTTATTATAAGTCTCAGATTTTCTGGCGGAAGTGAAATAAAAGTTGAGTAGTTTCCATCATTCTGTGAGTAACAGCAGAGTCTGCAGACATTAGGGCACAGTGAAAGGAGCTGTTTATCTGGCTGAGAACTGTGGTTTGCAGCTCCAACACTTGCTGAAGCGTCCGCTCTGCTTCCTATAATAAAAGTCAAATATGAGCTGCAGCAGTAGGAAATGTTCTGTTTGCATTTGCAGCTGCTTAATAGGGCTTTTTTTCCCCCTGGGAATATGGCGACAGACACCCAATTTTGCAATGTAAAGATATTGCAGTATTTTCATCATTGGGCCAGAGGCTCAATCACCTATTCACAGATAGATTCTGACTAAACAGACATTTACTTGTATATAAATCTTTGTAAAGTTGCCATTTGAACCAAGTATAGAATTAATATTAATGAAATGTTTTTGTTTTGTTTGTTGTTTTCAGGTTGTGAAGCTGCTTTTACGGTATGGAGGGGATCCACGTCAAAGCAACAGGAGAGGTGAAACACCGCTGAAGGTTGCCAACTCTCCAACTATGCTGAATCTATTGCTGGGGAAAGGCACTTACACTTCGAGTGAAGAAAGTTCATCAGGTGTGTAAAAGAGTCACCCAAATAAATCACTTCAAATGTATTTATTCATGTAACTGTAGCTCTAAGCATTTCCATTAATTGTGTTTTAATTGGACGTTTTTTTTCTCCCCACAGAATCTTCAGAAGAGGAGGACGCCCCCTCGTTTGCCCCGTCCAGCTCTGTCGATGGCAATAACACAGACTCAGAGTTTGAGAAGGGCCTGAAGCTGAAAGGGAAAACCGCCGACCCTCCGAAATCTGCTGTCACGCCCGTCAAAGACGAATACGAATTTGATGAGGACGATGAGGAGGAACGCGTCCCCCCTGTGGACGACAAGCACCTCTTGAAAAAAGACTTCCGCAAGGATCCGATCAGCAAGGCCAACAGCTTCATCTCCATACCCAAGATGGAGGTTAAAACCTATTCCAAAAGCAACTCGCTCACACCAAAGAAAACTGTCAGGCGGATCATCTCTGACAGTAACAGTTCAGACGAGGACGATAGGACGTTGTGTTTCACGCCAGCGCCTACGCCACGGCAACAAGCCCAGCAAACAAATACCAAGGCCAGAGACTCTGGGAGCATGAGCTCTAAACAACAGAAAGACAAGAATAAAGTCAAAAAGAAGCGGAAGAAGGAGAGCAAGAATAATGTCAGTAAAGAGGTCAGGTTCGGCAAAGTCAATGACAAATTCTGTACGTCAGACTCTGATTGTGGTGATATGGAGAGTGAGGATGACAAGGGCTCAAATAGTATAAAGGACTCTTCTGCACAGAGCCTGAAAGACTCTCCCGGCTTTAACGCATCCTCCTCCTCTTCCCACGGAAACTTGAACTCCCAGAAACAAGCGCCGTCATTAGCAGAACAACATCCAAAGCAGTGGAGGACCGATGGATGGAAGACTGTGTCGTCTCCGACGTGGGATTCGGACGTCAGTTCTCTGTCAGATTCGGTCAGAACGAGACTGTCCAGCGAGTCCGACTACTCCTCTGCAGATTCCAGCATAGAGTCGATAAAACAAGTGAAGAGGAAAGCACAGGAGAACAAAAAGAAGAATAACAACGCGCACAGTAACACAGTAGACAAGAAAAATTCAGAGCTCTATAAAACTCCCAGTGCAGACAGTGCGGTCTCCAAAACTGATGTAGATGGCAAAGTGCTGAAAAAGCATAAAGTGAAGCACAAGCACAAAAATAAGGAGAAGGACAAAGCTCCCAGTCTAGTGCTTAATCAAGACATGAATGAGAAATTTGTCAAGAGCTATTCTTTTGATTTTGATGATTCAAGGCAGAAGTCCCTAATTGTCGAGTCTGAATCACCAGCCGAGAGCAAAGTCAAGTTATCCAAACACGAAAAAGACCATTCAAAAAAGGAGGACAGGCTATCGAAAAGCAAATCGGAGGATAAGGATTGGTCGTCTGGCAAAGACCTGCATCGAACGGCAAAGGAGGAGAAAAACAAGAAAACTAAGGACTCCACCAAGGACAAGACAAATAAGGAGGAGAGGGAAAAGCCTGTAAAATCTGACAAAGACAGAAATGTCAAAGAGAAGGAGAAACCCAAGGAGGATAAACAAAAAGTTCACAAAGAGGAGAAGAAGAAAAAGTCCAAGGAGAAGTCTTCCTCGAAGGCAGACCGAAAAAGTGAACAAAAGGAGGAGAAGCATCTAAAAGTGGACAAGGAGAAAAACACCAAGGAGGAGAAGGAGAAATGTAAAAAAGACAAAGTACCGAAGGAAGAGTCTGAGTATGAAGGCTACGACGTCAACAACCGGTTCCTCAGTCTCGAAGACACAAAGCTCAGTGCCTCCGATGACCATCTTGATAGATGGGGCTCCGAGATGTCCTCCGACTCGTCCCTCTACGGAGACGACAGTTGGGATGCTCCCGTTAAAGAATACAAGGAATACAAAGCAAACAACGCCGTTAAACTCATCGTCGAGACTGTTAAGGAAGAGACGAGGAGAAAAGAAAACAAAGTCAAGGACAAGAAATCAGATCATAATGAGAAAAGATCAGACAAAGAAGCAACATCAAGGAAGAAAGATAAAGACTCCTCAGAAAAAACAAATGAAAAGAAAAAAGACTGGTCGGAAAAACAAAAATTAAACTCAAGCCATTCGGTCGAAAAAGAGAAGAAGCGGAAGGAGTCCACAGAAGCAGTCAAAGACAAAAAAGACAAAGACTCTCTAGACAACAGTCGAGACCGCAAAGACTCATACGAGTCCATGAAGGAAAGGAAGGACATCAAAATCAAGCAGGAGTCCTTAAGAGATGAATATGGCAACGATACTTTGTTCAAAGACATCGACGCGGGCAAATCGTGCGACATCAGAGAAAGGAACCACTCTGGAAAGGAGAAGGAAAAGAAGGGAGAGGGGACGGAAAAGCGAGAAAAGACGAAAGCAGACAAGCACAAAGACAAAACAAAAGACAGAGGAGCTGATCAGGAGAAGGAGAAGAGCGAGAAAAGCTCCACAGAAAAACCCGTCAAAGACAAAGATGCAGACCGGGGCACGAAAGACAAGAAGGAGGGAGCCAAAGACAAACATAAAGAGTCTCATGGCAAAGACAAAGATCGAAAGATGTCTTCAGATCAGACTAAGGACAAGAAAGAGAAGACCTTTCAAGACAAACACGCTGAGAGGGAGAAAGATTTCTTGGAGCTAAAGAAAGAGGAGAGAAAACCTGATAAGATCCGGGAGAAGACGTGGTTGACGATAGCGGACATATTCACCGATGAGAGCGACGATGACGAGGACAGCTACAACGGCGGCGTGCTCGTGTCCGACTCCATCAGAAAAGACTTGACGCCCGATCAGGATGAGCTGGATCACTTCCCCTCGGAAAAAATTAGGAAGTCTTCTGCCGACGCTAAACACAACACGGAGAAGGCAAAAGACAAGGAGCACAAAGAGAAGAAGAAGGAAAAGGCTGCATTCGACACCGGTAAAGAGAGGAAGGGCTCCCTAGAGAAACACAACAAAGACAAGAAAGACTCTGTGGATGCGAAACATAAGGAGCGCAAAGACAGAATGTCAGTGGACTCGAACCAAGACAAGAAGAACAAGCAGAAGCTGCTGGACAAAAGAGACACCAGCGAGGAAAAGACAAAAAGCAAATACAAAGACAAGCTGGATCACTCTAAGGAAAGGAAACCCTCCAAAGGCAGCGGCGAGAACGAAAAGTCTCTCTTGGAAAAGTTGGAGGAGGAGGCCATGAACGACTACAAGGACGACTCCAACGACAAGAACAGTGAAATCTCCTCCGATAGTTTCACTGACAGAGGTCACGACCCCGTCCTCGCCAGTTACTACGACTCCATCAGTCTGACTGACATGTCCGAGGACAGGAGAGACTCCCTGTCCATATCTACGCCCCAGGACAAGTTCAGGGAGAAAGAGAGACATCGACACTCATCCTCGTCTTCGTCGAAGAAAAGCCACGACAAAGAGAAGGAAAAGGTCAAGAAGGACAAAGGAGACAAACGCGACAAGACGGAGGAGATCAGGGAGTCGTACAGCCGCAGAGAGAGCCTCCCGTTTGAGAAGGAGCCCATGCCTCTAGAGGCCGACCCGTACACTTTCCCCTGCGGAGGTAAGGGAGACGGGGAGGACGACTTTGACAAAACATTAGAGTTTGAAAAGGAGATGTCCAAAAAGGACAAAGACAAAGCGAGTGGTGTCATCAGTGACAGGATGAAGGACAAAAAGAAAAAAGAGAAACACAAGGAAAAAATCAAGGAGGAGAAGAATAAATACATTGATGGCTTTGGGTCTTTCAAACACTCCAAAGAGGATGTGAAGTCGGGCTTGAAAGACAGCCCGCAGGTCACCGTCCTGAAAGACAGGTCGAAAGAAGACAGTCCTAAATTTGACATGAAAAAGGAGAGAAATCGGGATACACTGGACAAAGACAACAGGATGGACCACAGTAAATCCAAGGTTAAGGACGAAAACGATAAGATCACTCAGTCCAAAGACTCGGCACGGAAAGACAATCGTCCGCGTGAGAAACTGCTGGTGGACGACGATTACCAGATGACGAGTTTTGGTCAGATGTTGAGTCTGAAAGACCAGGAGATCGAAGAGCGCCACAAGAGACACAAAGAACGGATGAAGCAGATGGAGAAGCTCCGACCCAAGTCGGGGGATCCGAAGCTCAAGGACAAAACCAAGTCCACGGAGGAAGTACGGAAAAACCGCAGCGAGCTGTCGTCCAAGAAATCCAACAGCCTGGAGTCTGGTCTGAAGGAGAAGAAGCTGAAGGACGTGGGTCTCCCGGCTCAGATGATGTCCCCCGGCAGGAAGTTCCAGCCTTCGGACAGTCAGAACTCAAAGGACTGGCTGGGTGGCCACCAAATGAAGGAGCACCTCCCTGCCTCTCCCAGACCGGATCAGAACAGACCCACTGGTGTCCCTACACCAACGTCCGTCATCTCCGGGCCCAGCTATGAGGAAGTGATGCAGACTCCCCGTACGCCCTCCTGCAGTGCAGAGGACTACCCCGACATCATTCTGGATGCGTTGGACTGTCAGAACTCATCAGCCATGACGATGTCGATGAACGCCTGCTCCCCATCCTTCTTCGAAAGGTATTTAAACGGACAAATGTGCTCTAGTTTCAACCATTTAAATGTTTCGTCCTTTGTTGAACCTGGTGTATTCTTAATGTTTCTCTGTCGTCCACCCAGCAGGTACTCAAACTCCCAGAGTTTCCAGGAGGGCACCTGTCCCACGCCTGCGAAGAACCTCCAGCTGCCACTGGTCAGCCGCTCTGCATCGTCAGACGTCCGCAGGCCTCTGGAGGAGGAGTTCAAGGCCGAGGCGGAGAAGTTCCTCCGGCAGCAGGCGGACGCAGAGGCCGATTTTGATCCGTCGGCGTCCTCCCAAACTCTGGAGGACAAGTCAGCGACAGTGGACAGACTGGAGTGCATGTCTTCTCCCTACTTCTCCCCGATATTGTCTCCGCCACGGGAGCCGGCTCATTCGTCTCCAGATGTGTCAGCACCGGTTCTTACGAGCACGGAGGGCAACGACCACCTTCCTGAAAGCGTGTACAGCTTCCTGCCCAAACCCTCCACACCGGTTCACCGGCCCGACCCCCAGGAGCCCTGCTTCGACATCGCCGCGCCGCCAACTCCAGCTCCTGCCGCTCTGCCTCCTCTGGACATCGACGACATCTCTGAGCCTCACCACAGCGAGCCGAACCTGGTCCTGTCAGATCTGCCCTCTGTCACGGAGGAGCAGGAGCAGGAGCCGGAAGAGGAGGACGAAGAAGAGGAAGACGAAGAGGAGGAGGAGGTCGACATGGACGACAGAGCCGACGGAGATCACTGCGCGGTGGAGGAGCCGGAGCAGACGAGGGAGCCTTGTTCCTTCTCCCCTCCTCAAGTTGAGGACCCTCTGAGGAAGAGCTGGCCCGCAGAGTCTCCAGACCGTCAGGACCCAGAAATCCACCAGCTCTCCCCGACGCACTCGGCTCCGAACCAGGGAGAGAACTGTTTCGACCACAGTTTGGGCTGGAACGCAGACATGGACCTTAAATCTCCCCACAGGACTTACGGAGAGATTGAAGCTGCTGTCTCCAAGATAACCAGTCCTTACTCGCACTCGGACAGCGACATGCAGCACCTGTCCGGACATCCCTCTGTCACTCCTCCCTATGCAACCTGGAACAGGTGGCACAAGGAGGATCCGGAGGAGGACTTCGATGAGCAGAAGGAGGCCGTGGCCGACATCCCGTCTCCGGAGAGGCACGACACGGCCATGGACGGGGAGCCCAACTATTTGAACACCTCATCGTCCTCTAACAGGCTCGAGTCTTTCTTCCAGGACTGCAACAAACAGCCAAGTATAGAGGAGAGTCACCAGATGGACGCGGAGGCAGAGTGTGTGGAGTCGGACAGCAGGCACAGCGCACACAGCGTGCACAGCGCACACAGCGTGCACAGCGTTCACAGCGTGCACAGCTTCACCGCCGCCACCACCACCGAGACCCACATGGCTCCAGCCGTGGGTCCGGAGCCCGTGGTGCCCTGGGCCGACCCATTCTCGGCTGACGCGGACGAACTGGACGACCTGGGACCCTTCTCCCTGCCCGACCTGCCGCTGCCAGACAAGCCGGAAGAAGCCGAGCCTCGAGACGCCGAACTGGCTGACCACAGCAAACCTGTGACGACGCACATCAGGCACACGATCACGGCAGAGAGAGACGACCCGGACATCATGGAGGTGGACCTGCCGAGCATGGCCAAGACGCCGTGCCCCGTTGCAGACGTGAGTTTGGCAGAACCTACCACGCAGGATTTAGTTGTACCGTCGCCACACGCCAACTTCCAGCCAGAAATGGAGCCCGAGCCTCAGAGCGTGCCCGTCAGCAGCTCTCTGACTCATCAGCAGCTGGATAGAAAAGGACCCTACGCAGGACCCGAGGAGTCAGAACCCAATCTGTTGTACACGTCTGTAAAACCAGACGTCGTTCAGCAACATCACATACAGATCCACTCCCTCACCGAGTCGCTGCAGTTGCCCCTGGACCCAGTGTCCGCCGTCAAGCCGGACGTGAGACAGGAGGAGATGCCCGAGCCCGTACAAGAACCTGTGGCGTGCAGCCCGGTCCCTCAGCCCCCGGTGGCCGTCACCCTGTCCAGCACAGTGGAGCTCCCGGACGCTCAGGAGACCACGTCCAAGCTCACACCGGCCGCCCTGACCGCCGCTGTGTCCGCCACCGTGGACATCCTCAAGAAGGTGGAAGAGATCCCTCAACGGATGACCCGCAATCGCGCCAAGAACAATCCCCCCGCCGCCGCTGCTGTCCCTCCTACCTCTAGTGTGCTAACCTCATCCGCCACTGCCACCCCCGTAACCGCCGCCAGTCCAGTTGTGTGCATCAACCCGATTCCCACCAGAACCCCGACGCCCACCTCGGCCGCCTCCTTCGCCGCTCTGAAGAAAGACAAGGAGTCTGTGATCAGCATCTCCTCCTCCGCGTCTATTTCAACCCCGGCAGTTTCCGTACCTGCGTCCGTCACAGCCTCCGCGACGGTGGTTCTCAGTAAGACGGCGAAAGGTCGTCCCGTCCCCGTGGACGAAGAGGAGTCTCAGACCCAGCACCCGCGCAAGAGGAAGTTTCCTCGCTCCGCCGGGCAGCAGGTGCAGGTCCAGCTGGTCAACACGGCGATGCAGCAGACCAGGGAGATGATCCAGCAAACCTTGGCCGTGGTCGTCAACGCCATCAAGCTGGATGACATCGAGCCCTACCACAGCGACCGCTCCAACCCGTACTTCGAGTACCTGCAGATCAGGAAGAAGATCGAGGAGAAGAGGAAGATTCTGTGCTACATCACCCCACAGGCCCCGCAGTGTTACGCCGAGTACGTGACCTACACCGGCTCCTACCTGCTGGATGGCAAACCCCTCAGCAAGCTCCACATCCCCGTGGTCAGTTACTGTCTTTTACATTTCCCTGATACAAAACCGTTAATTTGTTCAAACCAGCTCAGAAAAAATGTTTTTGTTATTATGTCAGCAGTAAATCAATTTGTGCATGGCAAGGATGTTGTTTTTTTGTCGACGTCTAGACAATATGTTGCTGTATGAATATAAATAAAACTCGCTGTATCTTCTCTCATCAGATCGCTCCACCTCCATCGCTGTCAGAACCTCTGAAGGAGCTCTTCAGACAACAGGAGGCAGTAAGAGGAAAGCTCAGATTGCAGCACAGCATAGAGCGGGTACGAAACACACACACACTCTCTGGACATGTGCATGTTTTGTTTTTTTTCTCCACACATTAGAAAAACATTTTCTGCCGTTATTCTTTATCCGTCTCTCACTTAATGCTCATTCTCATCCCCATCTTTCATACATACAGCTACATGCATGTGCACTGAACGATATGAGCACCACTTTGATAAAAGATCAAAGCGGGATTTTAATAGAAGTGCGACTGGAGTCTGCACACCCCCCCACCCCCACCCTCCCTCTTCGGCCGAGCTAAAGAAAACTGCAGACACAAGTTCATTTCATCTCCCTCTAATTAAGTGACAACCAGTTCAGCAAAGCATGTCGCAGCTTTGTTGATGAAGAGTCTGTTCTATTAAACTCACCAGCCAGTCCTCTGGTCCAGCTTCACATCTAATATTAATTTGCTTTTCTCCCTCTCTCTCTCTCTCTCTTCACAGGAGAAGCTGATAGTTTCATGTGAACAGGAGGTTTTACGGGTCCATTGCAGAGCAGCCAGGACGATAGCCAATCAGGCTGTGCCATTCAGTGCCTGCACGATGCTGCTGGACTCTGAAGTGTATAACATGCCATCGGAGAGCCAGGTAGGAAATATGTGAAATTGCATTTTAGTTACTTGAAGCAGATTATATTAAGATACATTTATGCAGTTGTGTAATCAACATTACAACTTGTGTTTGTTCTCAGGGTGATGAGAACAAATCTGTGAGAGATCGCTTCAACGCTCGTCAGTTCATTTCCTGGATCCAGGACGTGGATGATAAATATGACCGCATGAAGGTAAGTCTCTCCCGCTGCAGGTGGTCATTTCTCCACGTGAGGACGTCTCTACCACGATCTGTGAACCAAGCACGTATTAACGCTTATCCTCTCGTTCCTACAGACGTGTTTGTTGATGCGGCAGCAGCACGAAGCAGCGGCGCTCAACGCAGTGCAGAGGATGGAGTGGCAGTTGAAGGTCCAAGAGCTGGACCCGGCGGGGCACAAGTCCCTCTGTGTCAACGAAGTGCCGTCCTTCTACGTGCCAATGGTCGATGTCAATGACGACTTTGTCCTGTTGCCTGCGTGACACACCTGTGCTCACAGATAGAGAGCAAAAAACTTCGTCTGAATCACTTCTTCTCAAAGAGACTTCGTTGAACAGAACGAATGGAAAGGGCTAGCAAGTTTGACAGAGGACTTTAGATAAGAAAAAATTATATTCTATAGAAAAAGTTAAAGATGAAAAACTTGCTCTCAATTCCCTTCCATGAAGAAGGAAACAATGTTTTTACTGGGGAAAAAGAAAATACACAACTTGCACTTTCATCCTCAAAAAAGTTTTTACGCTTTTGTTTGATCAGAGTTGCGAGAAGCAGAAACAGTTTTTTGCTTTGAGGCTCTGACGACGGGGCACAACTCCTCAGTGCTCAGTTACGGTGAGACCGGGGGACAGAGATATATTTTCTGCGTTCGTTTTTTGGTCCCTGCTTCAATAGACCCACAACCAACGCCACCACCACTGGGCGGAGGTATCGGAAAAGAGCTCTCCCCCAGCAGCAGTGTGGTGCCTGAGGAGAAGACTCCCCTGTTGACCCAGGGCTCCAGGAGAACTGAGTCCAGCGCTGACCCAGAGGAAGTCAACAGAGTTTGTGGTGCATCATGTGGATCTTCAGTGTGTATCTGCAGCAAGAACAAGCTGGGGAAACGGGACAGACCGAGAAGAGCTAGAACCAGCCGCTGATGGTTTTGGGGCTACGCGACGATAGTATACCCAGAGGGGGAGACGCCCTCTCGCTTCTCTGCACCAGGCCTGGCTGTGCCGTAGTGCAGCGGAGCCTGCAGCAGGTCGGAAAACACAGCAGAGGGTGAGGAGCGATGTGTGGAGCTGGAGCCAGGGCCCCAGTGTCTGAGAGGGAAGAGACTGTGACGCTGCAGCCTCTCAGCCTGGCCGAACCGAAGAGGACAAAGGCACGGATCGCTGAGGACAGACCGGAGTGTTCCTCAGCCGCCGCCCCCGCCGCTTGCTCCGACACAAACACATCAGACCGCCGTGGACTGCAACAAAAAAAAACATGAAAAAGAAAAAAAAAACACCACAGGACAACCAGAAGAAACAAACATAACGAATGTTGAGATTCAAAGAGACTATTGAGAAATTGTGGTTTGGCAGGAGGAGAGAAATATTGTTTTTGTCTATTTCTTTACTTGGGCATTTCATTGTTTCTGAGGAAGTGACTTGAAACACTACAGAGCCAATATTAGTTTAATGGAAAAAAAAAAAAGAAAACTGAAAAAAAGTTGTATTCCGTAAATTATGTACAGTTTTTATATTCGTTAACCAATGTATTCTTGCTGCCTTCTAGATAATTTATTTTGCCACACATTACTGCACAGTTGTAAATAACCTATGTACTGTAATATCACTCAGTTAAGTGTAAAGAAAAAACATAAAAGAAATAAAAATTATCTTTTTATGTACAGTTCACTTTCGGGCAGCACTTTCCCCCCTTCATATCCATGGGCCAAAATGTGTACACGATTCTGTCAGTATTTGAAAGACTCCAGTGCACAGGTGTATGATCCCATCTGTAGGTCCGCTCCAGGGTTAGGTAAAGGCGTCTCACCTGGACGCGGATCCACCACAAACACACAAATAGCTGACAGCGATCACTTTCTGGATGAACCCGGACCTTTCCCACAAGGTCGACCATATAGTCCCTCAGATGTAGCAGAATAATTGTTGAGGATTTATTTAAAGAATAGACAGAGGATTATTATTCATTGCTTTACTACACAATTATATCTGAAAAATTTCGAACCAAGAAAATGCCTTTTTCAGTGAAAAAAAAAATGTACTCATTGTTGGGCAAAGTCACATAGATATATATCGGTGGGATGAAAGTTAGAGAGAGATGTCA
>JARUPV020000104.1:0-74716 GCA_030347415.2 Decapterus maruadsi | reverse complement strand
TTCGTCTCGTCTTTTTTCGTCAACAAAAAATGCGTGTTAATTTCGTCACAGTTAGTGTTTAAGGGCATTGATTTCGTCTCGTCTTCGTCATGAAAAAAAACATCGTTGACGAATATTTTTCGTCTCGTCTCGTCTGACGAAATTAACACTGCACACAGGTCAGTACAGAAATTAATATAACCAGTTACAGCATCACAGTACACATCAAGATCCTCAGATTGAAAAACAGACCAATCTGTGGCGTCAAAACACCCTTGCAGTTTTGCCTCAGCCTCTTTTGACCAGAGCTGGATAGTGCGCACGGTGGGCTTAATTAATTTATTTCTCTGCACATACGTTGGGAGGAGGAGAATAGACGAGTGGTCCGATTTGCCGAAAGGCGGTTTAAGGAAGGACCGGTAGGCAGACTTAATGTTGCTGTAACAGTGATCTAAAATCTTATCGCCTCGAGTGGTGTTTAATATGTTGATGGTAATTAGGAAGAGAGGATTTGAGACGGCAGTGATTGAAGTCACCAGCTGCCCCTGAAAAGTTTGCAGAGTTCAGTTGCCTGTCGGAAAGGGGGAATTTGGAATTGCTTGATGCATATGTAAAACTTCAAATGTTCAGTGTGTAAAGTAGTGAAAGGTCCACACGATACTTTGGAATTAATTAATAAACTTTACTCTCGGCTCTCAGTCACACATAAGCACAAGCACACAGAACAGCCGGAAGGTAAGTGCAACAACAACATGCTGAGCGGGAGTCTGACGTAAACACAACACGATTTACGGCAGCCGTGACTACTGTCGTAACGTCTATAAGAGAACTATAAGAGTCCTTATATGACACGTCCCATGTGGGAGATTATCATGAGCTGTGGCGCATTGTGATTACAGGGGCTGTCACTCCTTGTCCTCCTCAGATGTGGGATCGACTCTTGCCTGGAGCTAGCTCTCCTTCCTTTTTATTTTGAAATTAGATCACATTTGCCATCTACTCTACACGATTTCACATCATTTAAGACAGACTGTTTAGACTTGTTTCAGAGGAGAATGTGATTCATAGCAGAGGCTAATATATCAGGCTAAATAGCCTATAACGAAAGCCTATCACAATCAGATATGTCAAATGAGAAACAGGGAACTTCATGTTTATTTTATATTTTATCGTGTCAGCTTGAAACCATACAACCATGTATAACGTTAGCTGAACAGAGTGAGCATGGCAAATGAAATCTCAAACAATCAGTGAACCAATGAATGACACGTCTCAATTGCACTTCATTTTATTGAACACTAGATGTCGTACTGGAGCAGCTGTGTCATTGAAGCCTCAAGTAATGAATCATTACTCAAAAAAGGTGTTGAAGCCTCAACAAAGCCTCAATCCTTGCCCATCACTAAGTGTCACAGACGAGTCATTTATTGTTACATCTCCAGCAACATGGCAAACACTCTCCACGTCATGCAGCAACC
Organism: Decapterus maruadsi; assembly: GCA_030347415.2. Lineage (NCBI taxonomy): Eukaryota > Metazoa > Chordata > Actinopteri > Carangiformes > Carangidae > Decapterus > Decapterus maruadsi. The sequence continues at coordinate 73,259 of JARUPV020000104.1, read as the reverse complement.
AACCCCACGGATCTCAAAATGGCGCCTTATAGGGTGTGTCTAGCTACTGAGGGAGAACCCATTTAACATGCTGACTTGATCTCTCTTTAACAAACACTTCTTTTTAACATTATCCATATAATCTCCCTTCTATATACACACACATTTATTTACAAACACAACCTCATCCCAATTCTAGCACACACTAATAAAATACACAATCTTCCAACACCCCCACTAATCACCACTTGGATGACCCCGGAACTATAAATATGGTGTCTGTTTCCTGGGGAGGCCTTTTGCCCGAACACCCTGGAGACAACAAAGAGACTAGTGAGTAAATTTCGCACACACACACACACTTTACCATTTTCAATATACTACACACACTATTTCACAACATTTGATTAGTCACAATATTTCATTTTAGTGTTAATTCATCATACAAATGCACATTAATTCTCCTGTCCCTCTTCTGCAGGTGGAACCGTGTGGCCACCACAGAACCTAGCAGCCCAGATAAGATTTAAAAAAAGACAATGAACATATCAATAATCAATAAATATGAGAATTACATTTAAATGTGTAAATATGCAATGTGCAAACTGTGCAAATGCAATCTAGTGCAACTGCTTTACCAAAAGGGCCTGTGCAATTATTAAAGGGATAGTTCAACATTTTGGCAAATTGGCCCATTGCCGTAATCACTATAGTCATAGTAGTAGGTTCGTTGCCCAGATAAGATTTTAAAAAGGACAATAATCGATAAAAATGAGAATTACATTTAAATGTGCAAATACACAATGTGCAAACTGTGCAAATACAATATATTGCAACTGCTTTACCAAAAGTACCTGTGCAATTATTAAAGTGCATGGTCTGTGTACGAAGTATAATTCAATTGCGTTGATCACTTTGTATCATGAGAAATAACCTTTTTAGGGGTATTTCCTGTTTGATTGACGTGAGACGCGCAATGCAATTCAGCGCACCAAAGTGCCCGCTTGTTCCTTTCTTCAACTTGTACAATGAAAATTGAAAAAGGAAGTTGAGAACCGGAACCAGCCTTCAAAGTAAACGCTCTGCGTTTTGAAGAGTGTTGGCTATAGTGCCGGACAATTTAAAAGAAAAAAACAACAACCCTGAATCGAATTAAATACAAACTCACAACAAATCGCCTAAACGACTACCATTTCATAAATGATATAAAGTGATGTGATATTTCGGCTACTTTCCCCACAACTGTCAGGATCCCTGGGGGATTTTCACAATGAGGGCACCGAATCGCACTGAGATGCTGTTAACGTCCTGAGGTGAGTGTCTAGGCGAGTGAGTCAAACTCTGTTGTGGTTGACGACTTCATCACTACTTCACTCATTAAGTAGATCAGACGTTGTGATTTTCATTTTTTCGACCTAACTTCTCCAACCAGTGTGTAAATTGTTGACCTGTAGCTAACGGTTAGCTCCAGAAGAAAATCAACGCTAGCAATGCTAATTGTTTACAGGTAAACTAGCTAGCAGTTGTAGCTAATAAACAGCTGTTGGATGCTAACGTTACATCTTCTGTTATTATCAGCTCTTTAACTGCACCTCATTTGAATATTTTCTTTGTCTGTGAGAAATGTCCTCATTCATGGTAGAAGTGAATAAATATGTATTTTTTATTTATTAAATGCTAGTTGTGTTCACAGAATGTGTGTAACTTATTACCAGCATCATGTTTATCCACAGGCTACAAAGCAGTTTAAACTAAGTCTAAATGAAATCTGAAATGTCATGTGTGTCCCTGTTTGGCAGATGTGGGTCAACCGTGAGCTGATGCATCACCTCATCCTATGACAGCACCAGGATCAGCTTGAAACAGCCAGAGCTGGTAAGTTGAGAGTAGAGTCCATCATTTAGAAACATTCAGGGCATTTTGATCACCACATATCTACGGACATGACTCCCTGTCATCATTTCATCGATTTATAATGTTTAAAGTTTGAAATCAGTGGAGAAGCTTTTTGTCTTCTTCTACGATGTGGTGTGTGGCAGCATTATAGCACCACGGCAGCTCCACACAGGCCTGGCACAATACTACAGTATACACAGTCTGAAAGACCTCATCCTTCCTTACTGTCCTAGCAGAGCACTCTGCTCCCAGAATACAGGTCTAGTGACTCTCAGTATCTCTAGAAACAGACTGGGAGGTAGAGCCTTCAGTTACCAGGCTCCTTTACTGTGGAACCAGCTCTCTCCATGGGTCAGAGAGGCAGAGAGACTCTAAGTACATTTAAAGCGATATTCCGGCGTAAGTGAAAGCCACGGTCAAACACACCGTAACACCGAGTCAGACCCCCCCCTCGAGAGATCAATTTCCCCGACCGCTAGATTCACGAGTTCCACCAACTTCAGCAAACACCGCACTATCGCCACACACGGCGCTGTGCGGATCCACTGTCTAACCGCAAAACGCCACTTTTAGCCACAAATAATGCTCAGAACTGCACCAAAGCTCATCAATAGTACATTACAGGGTCCCAGCACGTAGGACGAGCCGTCAAACATCCGCTAGCTTTGCCTGTTTTCTTCAGCAGACACAACTCACCTACTTCTCCTCCTGGAGCCGCTTGCTGGTGGAGAAGCCCTGACGAGTGGATCACCGAGTGCAGCGGAGCTAAATAAAACAGGTAAAGCTAGCGGATGTTTGACGGCTCGTCCTACGTGCTGGGACCCTGTAATGTACTATTGATGAACTTTGGTGCAGTTCTGAGCATTATTTGTGGCTAAAAGTGGCGTTTTGCGGTTAGACAGTGGATCCGCACAGCGCCGTGTGTGGCAATAGTGCGGTGTTTGCTGAAGGTGGTGGAACTCGTGAATCTAGCGGTCGGGGAAATTGATCTCTCGAGGGGGGGTCTGACTCGGTGTTACGGTGTGTTTGACCGTGGCTTTCACTTACGCCGGAATATCGCTTTAAGTCTAGACTGAAGACCTTCCTCTATGACAGAGCTTTTAGTTAGGGCTGGTTCAGGTAGCTCTGAACCATTGTATAGCTACAGCTACAGTATAGACTTAGACTGCTGGGGGACACATCACATTACATGAAGCCCTCTCCTCTCCTCTCTTTTTGTGTTATCACCTATTGTACTTTACACCCTCTCTGTGTTTTCCACAGATTTCTCTAGAGCTCCACCTGCAGCGCCTCCTTTCCTCTGCCCCTACACCAACCAGCCTGCCCATCAGTGCTCCTGCTCTCCTGTGGATGGAGTGTCACTCACCTCAGATGCTTTGGAAGGAGCTTCAACATGTCTGCTTTCTGAGCTCCAAACTGTACCTACTAAGATGGCTTTCACAGCGAAACACAGCCTGCTTTCTAGTGCAAAGACATGCTGCGTGCTAGGTTTTTACAAATGTTGAACAATTAATAAATGAATTTGGAATTTATATTACCTCCAGAACCTCCATTGGCTCACAATTCCTTATCATATTCAGTTCAAAGTCCTTCTCCTCACCTTCAAAGCCCTCCAGAACCAGGTCCATCCTACCTCACTGACCTTGTTGGACCATCACACCCCTCCCACTGCCTCCGCTCCTCCTCCAGTATAAGCAAAACCTTGGGTTACAAAGCCTTTTCCATCGCCGCCCCTCCGTTTTGAACTCTCTCCCCAACACCTGTGACTGTACTGGCTCAAATGCTTTCAAATATTTGCTCATAACCCACCTTTTCACACTTGCTTTTAGTCCCAAAATGTAATAAGCTTCTGTGTTTCATTGTTCATGTGTTGATCATATTCTTTATTGTATTTATTGCATGTATTTTATCTTGTTGTTTTTACTATGTGACTTTGAGTAAATAAATGTTTTATTACTCTTATTAATCAGTGATTGACACAGTGCTTCAGTCAAGAGGGTCATGAGATTAGCAGAAACAATCATAGGGTCACACTGCCCATCTACTTCAGAGCTGGCACAACAATGCTGTTAAGTGCAGAAGCAAGGCTCTAATGCCTGACCACTGTTGGCATATCCTTCTGAGTGTCGCTCCCCTATGTATTTTCTTGCAGTAGTGTTTAATACACTTAGATTTTGCTATGGATATACTGTTATATGGTTATATTTTTCTACTTCTCATGTATTTTTCTATTAGGCATTGTATTTGAATAGTGTTATGAATGAGACACACAGTGTACACGCACCTACGGCACACCCACTCAGGCACGTCTTTCATTGGCTGGACTGAAAGAGACGGGGTTGGGGTTCCTGGGGGGCGTGCGTATGCATTAAGTGATGCGGTCCACCTGTGTGAGGAGGACAACGACGACAGAGAGAAGAAACGAGGACCGAGGAAGTAGCGTCTCGTCTCCCCGCTTTTGTTTCTAGTTTTGAGTTATGATTTAGATTCTCACCTACGCTCGACGAAAAGAAGCTTTTAATAAAACCTGAACGCTGAGCCACCGAGGCGAAGCAACCCCTCACGCTTGGGCTCGCCGTGAACGCCTGTGTGTGATGAAGAAGAGGTGAAGGCCTGGAGTCCGGTCCCCGTTCCAGCCAGCGACCGTGAGTACTCCACCCTGCCTCCTCGATAAATGGTCCAGCCATCCGCTACATTACACACACTGCCTCACATCCACACACATGTAGTGAAGTCGTAACATTTATTGGGGGCTCGTCCGGGATCTGAATTACTTTAGTGGCCTAGACTAGCGATAAAAATCGCCGGACTAGATAGCCATAGCATTAGCGTTAGCTACACACAAACATTACTGTTTGCGAGAGAGGGGTGCTACCGGAGTTGTATTCAGCTCGTCAAAGGGGCTTTGACCTCGGTGCAAATTAGTTGCACACAGTACCGGAGCTCTCGCTAAAACAGTTGTTTGCGTGGGAGAAACATCTCCAAGCAGAGTGTAGTGGTAGTGATTTAGTGTTTGTTAATCGTGTCAGGCGCGTTCGCGGTGTGACGAACGTAGTATTATTCAGGTTGTATTGTGCCATGTCTTTTCGAGGTGTATTTTGAGTGGATTGTTCGGCCGCGTGAGGGGCATTTTGATTTGAGACGCGCAGTTATATGTGAGTGGGGGATTTAATGTGTAGGAGGAAGTGAGCTCCGTGGGGGACTATTGTGTAGTAAGCCCGTGAGCTTGGACGCCAAATCGTGGAGGATCGTTGTTGTTATAACTTGGCTTTGAATCTGTGGGTTTGTGGTTGTATCCCCAGATTGGTTTTTGTTTTGTCACGTGGCGTATTCTTGATTGGAGAGAGGCTAAAATGGCAACATTTGATGTGGAGGAATTTCGCAAAAATGATTTTGACAGGAGTGCCCTTAGGAAATTCACAAAGGAACAATTAATTGAAGTTGCTGAAGCTTTTGAAAAAGAGATTGCTCCCACCACAAGAACGGTGGAAGTGGTGAACATTTTGGTTGAGGCTTTGCAGTTATCAGACCCTGCCACAGAACAGGAGAGAGAGCGACAGGCCCAGCAGCGGGAGCGAGAACTCCAGGTGGAGCTCGCCAAGATTGCATTAGAGCAAGAGCGGCTACAGCATGCAAACTCCCAGCTGCAGCGTAAACATGAAACCCGTTTTGACCTTAGCAGTTGCCTGAGGTTAATGCCTAGATTTAACCCCAATGAAGTAGCAGTTTTTTTTGATGCTTTTGAAAAAATTGCCAATGATCTGGAATGGCCTGAGAACAAATGGAGTCTGCTTGTTCAAACTGCCCTGGAAGGAAAGGCCCAGGAAGCCTATGCTTCTTTAGACGCTAACCAGAGCAGGGACCATGAGGTTGTAAGAAAAGTAGTGCTTGCTGCTTATGAGCTGGTCCCCGAGGCCTACAGACAGAAGTTTAGGTCACTTAGACGCCGGGGTGATGAGACCTTTCTGGATTTGGCTAGGAGACAGGAAGCAGAGTTTGATAGATGGCTAGGGTCAAACAAAGTCTTCACTTTTCAGGATCTCAGAGAGCTAATGTTAATGGAACAATTTAAGAGAAGTGTACCACAGTATGTTGAAGCCCACCTCAATGATTTGGAGGTTAAAAACCTTAGGAAAGCAGCCATGATGGCAGATTCTTATGAGCTCAGCCACCGTGACATGCCAGGGAGGGGAAGGCCCTTTAAACAGGAAAGGAGCACAGGAGAAGAGAGAGAGGCACCTATGAGACCTGCCCCTGCCCCAGTCCCGAACAGGTTACAGAATAGGTTTCAACCCGAACCAAGGAGGGGCGATCGCCCTCCTCGCTCTGAAATCATTTGTCACTACTGTAAAAGAATGGGCCACATTAAATCTGCATGTCCAGCGTTAAGAAACACAGACTTTAGTAAATCTGTGGCTCTTGTAAACACCCATGTTAGAGGTAGACAACAGGCAGAGAATGTTTCACCTCCAGGTTTAGCACCACCAGGATATGAAGGCTTTGTCTCACAAGGTACAGTGTCTGTGTCAGAAGAGGGTGAGGAAATACCAGTCCTGGTGCTCAGAGACTCGGGGGCCCGTCAGTCTCTGCTGTTGAAGGGGGTGGTCGATTTGCCACCTGCCACCTCCCAGGATGCTTCTGTGTTGGTTAAAGGGGTTGGAAATCAGTTTGTCCCTGCACCACTCCACCGGGTTTTGGTGAAAACGAATCTAATAAGTGGGCCGGTGGTGGTGGGGATAATTGAATCTTTACCTATAGAAGGAATCACCTTCCTTTTAGGAAATGATCTTGCCGGCACCCGTGTTCACCCCAGTGATGGTGAACTTTCGTGTGTAGAAACAGGGGGTAGTGATGTAGCTCCTGTAGTCAGGGAGGAGCCGTGTGAAGTGTCTGAGACCCTAAGTCTCGAAAGAGAGTACCCTGAGACTTTTGCAGCATGTGTAGTGACACGTTCCATGACCCAGCTTATTGACGCTACAGCACCTAGGAAAGAGCAGCCAGCAGTGGAATTAGCAGATACGTTCTTTGCAAAATTAGCTGGGGTAGGAGAATGCAGCCAGTTCTCACGTGAGGCCCTAGTGGCAGAGCAGGGCACCGACCCTTCCGTGTCCCCTTTAAAAGAAACTGCTATGACTTTTGAGGAGAGTCAGGGAGTAGCAGAGGGATTTTACTTACAAGATGAAGTCCTAATGCGAAAATGGCGGCCTCCTGACCGGCCCGCAGATGAGTGTTGGTCTGTAGTGGCACAGGTTGTGTTACCTACCAGTTTCAGACAGGCAGTGCTACGTTTAGCCCATGAGGCTCCTTGGGCCGGCCATCTGGGCATACGCAAAACGCAGCAGAGAATTATGAGGCACTTTTACTGGCCAAAAATGCACAAAGATGTGGTGGCATACTGTAGGTCCTGTCATGCATGCCAGGTTGCTGGCAAACCTAATCAAAAAATTCCTGTTGCCCCCCTGTGCCCCATCCCTGTTATGGAAGAGCCATTTTCACGGGTAGTGATTGATTGTGTGGGCCCCCTGCCAAAAACCAAGAAGGGAAATGAGTATGTATTGACTATAATGGACGTAGCCACGCGGTTTCCAGAAGTGATACCTTTGAGAAACATCAAGACAAGACCCATTGTTGATGCTTTACTTCAGTTTTTTTCAAGAGTTGGTCTGCCTACCGAGGTTCAGCATGACAGAGGTACCAATTTCACTTCAGGTGTCTTTCAGGAGGTCATGTATGAGCTTGGCATTAAGCAGGTGGTTTCCTCAGCCTACCACCCACAGTCACAGGGTGCGATAGAACGTTATCACCAAACCCTGAAAACCATGATTAAGACGTATTGTGTAGGGTGCCCTGGGGATTGGGATGCAGCCATACCATTTTTGCTTTTTGCTGTAAGGGATGCCGTAAATGAATCCACAGGTTTCAGTCCCTTTGAGTTAGTTTATGGCCATGAAGTCAGAGGTCCCCTTAAGATGGCCAAAGAAAAGCTCCTCGACTCTACAAGGCAGGGTGGGGTGCTGCAGTATGTGGCCACCTTTAAAGACCGGCTGCAGTCAGCCTGTGAGGTGGCCAGAGCTAACCTACAAGCATCAAAGAGGAAGATGAAAGATCACTATGATAAAAGAGCTGTTAAGCGCATTTTTGCAGTGGGTGAAAGAGTATTAGTGTTGTTGCCAATGACGAGGGACAGGCTGGGTGTGAAATTTTGTGGTCCCTACACCATCATGAAGCGGGTGGGTGAATGTAACTATGTGGTTAGCACACCTGAGCGCAGGCAGAAAACCAGGCTGTGCCATGCCAACCTCCTTAAGCCATATGTTGAACGTAACCCACCTGGCCCTGTGCAGTCTGTCCCAGTGTGTGTGGTGTCTTCAGCTGAGCGAGAGAAGTTGGAGGAGAGTGAGTGTGGAAGTGTGTCTCAGGAGCCTGTGCCTCCGTGGCTACTGAATTCCCAAGTAGTTGCAACATTGTGGGAACACCTGGACTAGGGATGTCCCGATCCGATCACGTGATCGGAAATCGGGGCCGATCACGTGATTTCGGACTCGATCGGAATCGGACGTTACATCCCGATCTGGATCGGATATATGACATATCAGCTGATGTCAGGGTTTTCTGTCTAAAGCGAAGACGGTCGCAGGGCGCACTCTCAAACCCATTACTTGTACTGTAGACGTGCCTCATGTGTGCTCCTTACCCAAAGCGACGCCAGCGGTGCGCATTGGGTGCAACACTGTGCCCGGCCGTGGAGCAGAGCTCCATGGTGTGTGTGTGTGGCTGCGCATCACAAACATTTAAATATATGAAATGACGGCGCTGGCGGTAGTCCGTGTCACCGTGTCAGCTCACTGTTTGTGTGTGTGTGGCTTCGTTGTTTCACTGCTGACTTCCAATCAGCTGTTGTTGTTGATGTTTAGCGCTACACACCTGCAGCAACAACGGTCACTGCAGCTTTTAATGAGAGCGAGTCAGACGTAACGCACATGAGACAGACACACGGACCGACCGCGCGATGGAGCGGACATCGTTAAACTTCTCACACTGTTGAAAAAATATAGCCTACCGTTGTGTGACGGCAGATACAGAACCAGGTATTTATTTAAAGTTAGAGAGAGGGAGAAGGAGCGAGGTGGACTGGGTGAGGGAGGGAGGGAGGAGGAGCAGAGTGAGTGAGTGAGGTGGGGGCAGACAGGCAGGTGAGGGTGGGATCAGGGGAGAGAGGCTGGTGATTGAGAAAGGCATGGTAAGCTATTTTACTTTTGATCAAATGTTCCTGTTGACTTATGGATAATGGAATTAATATTATACTATGGAGCTACTGTGCTAATATCATACAGTGAGAGTTTGATATCATGACATGTCTTACAATACTGCAATAAATGTCATGGGCTTGTTATTGAGGTAGAGTAGGATATTATTGTGAGATTGTGATATTGTTACATAGTAGCCTAGAGCACAAAGAACAGAAAAATAGTGGGATGATACATCTACATTAAAAGCTTTATTGCCAAAGTATCGGATCGGGACTCGGAATCGGCAGATACTCAAAATCAAATGACTCGGACTCGGATCGGGGGAAAAAAAACGTGATCGGGACATCCCTAACCTGGACTACCTGCCACCAGAGCAAGCTAAAGATGTGGTGGAGTTAGTTGAAAAGCACAGGGCTCTGTTTAAAGCGATATTCCGGCGTAAGTGTAAGCCACGGTCAAACACACCGTAACACCGAGTCAGACCCCCTCGCACTATCGCCATACACGGCGCTCTGCGGATCCACTGTCTAACCGCAAAATGCCACTTTTAGCCACAAATAATGCTCAGAACTGCACCAAAGTTCATCAACAGTACATTACAGGGTCCCAGCACGTAGGACGAGCCGTCAAACATCCGCTAGCTTTACCTGTTTTCTTTAGCTCCGCTGCGCTCGGTGATCCACTCGTCAGGGCTTCTCCACCAGCAAGCGGCTCCAGGAGGAGAAGTAGGTGAGTTGTGTCTGCTGAATCAGCGTCGCCCAGTGGCGTAAGGATCGGCGGTGCAAGCGGTGCAGCTGCACCGGGGCCCAGACGCCGTCAGGGGCCCATGAGGGAAGAGAAAAAAAACAAAAACAAAACAGCTGTCCAGAATTGCCACAGGCCCTGTTTTGTACATGGAATAGCGCGGGGCGGGCCGGTAAGGTGACGCTGAATATATAATATCACCTTGATGTCTGTCAGTCATGATGAGTGGCGGTTTGAGCCCAGGTCAGGGCACGGCAGGCTGTTAGATAAGTTGATATGGAGCCGCTGTCCGTGGTGCTTAACCGCTGGTTTGCAGGGTGAGAGAACTGATACCTAGTCAGTACCAAGTCGATCCTGACACGTAAAAAATATGTCAGTAGGAATTTTTTCTCAGCGGACCGTGTCGATCGCTGTCGGGACTGACGCGGAAAGAATACACACGTGAGTCTGAGCAGTGCGTGGTCTCTGTGCGGCTGCAGTCGAGCTCGCGGCCGGACCTCGAGCCTCCAACTGCTCAGTGCGCGCTGAGTTTGAGTTCATGTAAACATGAGGACGTGCCGTGTGTCTTTCTCCCCTCGGTTGTCATGATGGAAACATGACGCTCTGACAGTAGTGCGGCATGTGAACCATAATAAATCCATGTGGACCAGTTGCACCAGTTTGTGTGTGTGTGGGTAGCCTACGTGCGCTTCTGGGCGGCGGGTAGGGGCACAAAAAAAATGTTTGCACCGGGGCCTATCACCATGATGTTACGCCTGTGGCGTCGCCGCTGTGATTGACACAGCACGTTGGCCAATCAGGGCCTGAAAACATCACTACATGGACTGGACTCACCTACAACAAACATGGCGGAGCGTCAAACAGCGGCGTAAAAACAGCAGTAAGGGAAGTTCTAAATGAAATACCATCAATTACAGAACTTAAACAAGAGCAAGAGTCGGCGCTTGTTGAGTTTCTTGGAGGAAAAGACGTTATCGCTGTTCTTCTTCGGTCCCTGATTGGCCAACGTGCTGCTGGCCAATCAGGGACTGATTGGCTCGGTAGGCGGAGTGTTTCGGTGAAACGGTTACAATGGAGATGAGGCCAGACTCCCCCTGTGAAATTAAATGAAATGCATTTCCGGGGGAGGCTGGTTTAGGAGGCTACCGCCGCTCTGACTCTGTAGCTCTGACTCTGCACCGCACTACTCTGCCTATCACTCCGCACTGTTACTCTGGCGAGCAGAGGGTGGGACTACTTTCTCTCACAAATCATGCATTTGACACAACAAATAAGGACTGAGTGTGTGCAAAATTAATGTTATTGACAGAATAATAATTAAAGAGGGTTAATTAATAAAAATAATATTTAAAGGGAAACAACACTATTAACTGTTTTTCTACTGGGTTACACAAGTGTAGACAGTGTGCTGGAGCCTTTGTTCATGTTTCTCGACCACACAGGTCTTCTCCGATGCACCTGTCCACCCGTGCCGGTGTGCATGAGATTCAGCTCAGCTTTGAGTGTCCAGCAATAAAAGTTGTAAGTTGTAGTGGGGTAGGCCTACATTGATTCATTTTTATATGTAAACACTGCCTTTTAATTTACTGGATGATGATAAGAGAAGAGGTGGTTATTCTTTGTCCAGTGCCCAAATGAAACATGCACAGTAGCTCATACTGTCATCGTAAATCATTGTGGTATTTTTGTTGTTTGTATTCATCAGTGATGGTGTACACAACATGGTCGAATTCTGTCAGTAAAGCGATGCAACAGTTCATAAAGATGAGATCATCCTACCATAAGCATCAGTTAGCTTACCCAGGAGACCAGTTCACACACCTTGTGACTATCAAGTCAATAAAGAGACGACAAATTTAACTTGTGCAATTGTCTTCTTTCTTGCCACGCTCAGAAGCCTATCATAATGCTAAATGTCTCCAGTAATTGGAGGGTGCTATAAAATATCCACTAACCTAAAGAAATAGTGTGTTGAAGGATGGGAACATACTGCTATGAATCATTAAATATGAATCAGTAAATTGATGTATAAATGTATTTACAATAAGTGACAAGATGCTAAGAAATGTGAATAATAAGTCTGTTATACAGCCTTTCCAGTGCAGGTCAGTGAGGTTAAGACTGAGAAAAGTTTCACACTTTATAGTTGTAAAAAAGTCAGTCAGTGCAGTGCAGTTAACACATCAGAGTCAGGTTCTGAGTTCCAACTTACAAAATTTAATTCATGAACACAATGCATAAAAACAATAGAAAGTAACTAATTTCCAAAGACGAGAACAACAAGAAGAAGAAAAAAGAAAGATTCAGAAAGTGCTCCTAATGACTTGCATTGCTTCTGACAGCCAGGACGGGTGTGATGGTCCAACAAGGTCAGTGAGGTAGGATGGACCTGGTTCTGGAGGGCTTTGAAGGTGAGGAGAAGGACTTTGAACTGAATGTGATAAGGAATTGTGAGCCAATGGAGGTTCTGGAGGTAATATAAATTCCAAATTCATTTATTAATTGTTCAACATTTGTAAAAACCTGGCACCCAGCATGTCTGTGTCTTAGTACTATCCTTTGCACTAGAAAGCAGGCTGTGTTTCACTGTGAAAGCCATCTTAGTAGGTACAGTTTGGAGCTCAGAAAGCAGACATGTTGAAGCTCCTTCCAAAGCATCTGAGGTGAGTGACACTCCATCCACAGGAGAGCAGGAGCACTGATGGGCAGGCTGGTTGGTGTAGGGGCAGAGGAAAGGAGGCGCTGCAGGTGGAGCTCTAGATAAATCTGTGGAAAACACAGAGAGGGTGTAAGACCAAGGCCAAAGTACAATAGATGATGACAACACAAAAAGAGAGGAGAGGAGAGGGCTTCATGTAATGTGATGTGTCCACCGGCAGTCTAAGTCTATACTGTAGCTGTAGCTATACAATGGTTCAGAGCTACCTGAACCAGCCCTAACTAAAAGCTCTGTCATAGAGGAAGGTCTTCAGTCTAGACCAGGCATCACCAAATGACCTTTTTTTTAAATAAAATGTCCGTGTGTGTGCCCTCGTGTAGTGGGACTTGACTGGAGTTGAAATATTATCATCATCTGCAAGCAGCAGTTGTAAAACCAGAACCAGCCCCAGAAGCTCCAGGCCCGGAGAACCAGAGAGGGGACCCTCCCAGAGCGCTCCACGAGAATGGGGCATCACCGCCTGGGTAAAATACGTGAGGCAGAGGGCTGGATGATTGAGGTCGATTGAGGTCCAGTAAAAAGTATGATGGTCTTTTAACTCTCCTCTAGTCATATGTGTATTATGATATCATGTTTTTTACACAGAAAGTCACGTGACCATGCATTTTAGCCGACAAGACAGCATTTGCGAAAATGCGCTTTTCTCGCCGAGAAACGCATATTTTTAAAAACATGGCTTGGAACACACAGAAAAGCTTGGAAACATGCCAATTCGAAATATTAAAATATATTTGGTCTAATTTAAGCTTAATCCCAGCAAAAGCCCACTCTTTGTACCCTCCCTGACTGCATTTGCCAAAATGCGCTTTTCTAGCCAAGGAACGCATATTTTGCAAACATGGCCTGGAACACACAGAAAAGTGGGGAAACATGCTAACTCGATTTAGAAAAATATATTTGGTAAAATTTTAACTTCGTCCCAGCAAAAGCCCACTCTTTGCACCCTCCCCGACAGCATTTGCGAAAATGCGCTTTTCGCATCGAGAAACGCATATTTTTGCAAACATGGCTTGGAACACACAGAAAAGCTTGGAAACATGCCAATTCGAAATAGAAAAATATATTTTGTCCAATTTTAACTTAATTCCAGCAAAAGCCAACTCTTTGCACCCTCCCCGACAGTATTTGCGAAAATGCGCTATTCTCGCCGAGAAACGCATATTTTTACAAATCTGGCTTGGAACACACATAAAAGCTTGGAAACATGCTAATTCGACTTGGAAAAATATATTTGGTCCAATTTTAACTTAATCCCAGCAAAAGCCCACTCTTTGAACCCTCCCCGACAGCATTTGCGAAAATGCGCTTTTTTCCCGAAACGCAAATTTTTTAAAACATGGCTTTGGGGTGGAGTCTGCCCGGTTTCGGTGCTGACGAATGTAGTCCCGGCTAGTTGGCTGGGGTCAAGCGCGTTTTGCTTCTCAAAACAATATGCGTTCAAAAGAGTGATACATTTGCATCACAAAAACCGTTGTCCAGGAAAAAGTCTGACCTCGCAATCGCTTGGCGCTATTTTCTCTCCCTCCATATCGCTGCGCGCTGCCGCCTGTAGACGCCTGTGCACGTTTCCATCAGCTGTTTCACCGAAGCTTACTGCTCGGATAGTTCACATAAACTTATCTGACTATGACAGTTCATGGTGGAAGATCAGACCTACAAACATACACAGACAGACAGCGTGCATCACCTGCAGTACCGGACGGTGCTGCTGAGAAAAAAAAAGAACGGTAGCCTACTCGAGTTTCTTTTTGCCAGCTGAAGCAGCAAACCTGCAGTCAAGGAGGAGCCTCACTCTCTCTTCAGTCGGTGTTTGGCTGCACTTTTTAAAATAGTTCAGCTCTGAACAGCAGCAGCCAAAAGGACATGGCTTGTGTAGAGTGAAAGAAAAAAGTCGTCCAATTAGATTGTCTGTGTACATTTGCCCTTTTTCCAAAAAGTTCAACGGACTGACAGAATTTGCGCTTTCTACTGATCAGCGGTCAGCCGGCCAGACACACAGTCTGGAAACATGCTAATTCAACTGGGGTCTAAAAAGTTGTCCTGATTGCTCACTCTGTGTGTGTCATTTGTCGTAACTCCATCTGACAGGTTCAGCATCACAGATCATTCAGGTTCCGGTCACCCTTTTGGCTCTGTCACAGCTACAACTGATGGCTTCATCACTTGTGTCATAATCAGATAGCCCAGTTTATGTGAACTCCAAGCTGTGTGTCAGCCTGATTGAAACGCCATCAGGCGTCTGAGGCGGCAGCATCGCAGCGATATGGAGGTTCAAAATGGTTGCGAGGTCAGACTTTTGGGACAACGGTCTGTGACTAAAACACTCTTGGCTTCATCACTTGTTTTGAGAAGAAAACGCTTTACTTTCGTGAACCCAGCCAAGGACTACATCAGCCAGCACCGAAACCTGATTGAACTCCGCTCACGGGGACGCGGTCCGGGAAAAGTCGCTGTCACAGCATGTAACTAGTGATGGGGAAGCCATATAGATTCATATCAAAAGACCCGAACTATCCCTTTAATTCCAGCAAATGTATCACTCTTTGAACGCATCCCCAACAGTTTTGAGAAAAACGCTTACTTCGCCGAGAAACGCCAACTAGCCGGACTACATTGGAAACACCGAAAAGCTTGGAACATGCTAACGACGCGGTCCGGGAAAAGTCGCTGGTCACAATTGTAACTTTATGAGCAAAAGCCCACTCTAGATTCATATCCGAAGACCCGAAATGCGCTTTTCTCGCCCACTCGAACCCTCCCCAACAGCATTTGCGAAATGCGCTTTTGCAAACATGGCTTGGAACACACAGAAAAGCTTGGAAACATGCTAATTCGACTTGGAAAAATATATTTGGTTCAATTTTAACTTAATCCCAGCAAAAGCCCACTCTTTGAACCCTCCCTGACAGCGTTGCGAAATGCGTTTTTGGCCGAGGAACGATATTTTTGCAAAACATGGCTTGGAACACACAGAAAAGCTTGGAAACATGCTGATTCGACTTGGAAAAATATATTTGGTCCAATTGTAACTTAATCCCAGCAAAAGCAACTTTTTGCACCCTCCCTGACACCATTTGCGAAATGCGCTTTTCTCGCCGAGAATCGCTTATTTTTGCAAACATGTCTTGGAACACACAGAAAAGCTTGGATACATGCTAATTCGACTTGAAAAAATATATTTGGTCCAGTTTTAACTTAATCCCAGCAAAAGCAACTTTTTGAACCCTCCCCGACACCATTTGCGAAAAATGCGCTTTTTTCGCCGAGAAACGCATATTTTTGCAAACATCGCTTGGAACACACAGAAAAGCTTGGAAACATGCTAATTCGACTTAGAAAAATATATCTGGTCCCATTGTAACCTAATCCCAGCAAAAGCCCACTTTTTGCACCCTTCCCGACAGCATTTGCGAAAATGCGCTTTTTTCGCCGAGAAACGCATATTTTTAAAAACTTCGCTTGGAACACACAGAAAAGCTTGGAAACATGCTGATTCGACTTAGAAAAATATATTTGGTCCAATTGTAACCTAATCCCAGCAAAAGCCCACTTTTTGCACCCTTCCCGACAGCATTTGCGAAAATGCGCTTTTCTCGCCGAGAAACGCATATTTTTTAAAACATCACTTGGAACACACAGAAAAGCTTGAAAACATGCTAATTCGACTTGGAAAAATATATTTGGTCAAATTTTTACTTTATCCCTGCAAAAGCCCACTCTTTGAACCCTCCCCGACAGCATTTGCGAAAATGCGCTTTTCTCGCCGAGAAACGCATATTTATAAAAACATGGCTTGGAACACACAGAAAAGCTAAGAAACATGCTGATTCAACTTGGAGAAATATATTTGGTCAAATTGTAACTTTATCCCAGCAAAAGCCCACTCTTTGAACCCTCCCCGACAGGATTTGCGAAAATGCGCTTTTCTCGCCGAGAAACGTATATTATTAAAAACATGGCTTGGAAACGCACAGAAAAGCTAAGAAACATGCTGATTCAACTTAGAGAATATATCTGGTCCCATTGTAACCTAATCCCAGCAAAAGGCCACTCTTTGAACCCTCCCCGACAGGATTTGCGAAAATGCGCTTTTTCGCGCCGAGAAACGCATATTATTAAAAACATGGCTGGGAACGCACAGAAAAGCTTGGAAACATGCTGATTCGACTTAGAAAATATATCTGGTCCCATTGTAACCTAATCCCAGCAAAAGCCGACTTTTGCACCCTTCCCGACAGCATTTGCGAAATGCTTTTTCGCCGAGAAACGCATATTTTTGCTAACTTCGCTTGGAACACACAGAAAAGCTTGGAAACATGCTGATTCGACTTAGAAAAATATATTTGGTCCAATTGTAACCTAGTCCCAGCAAAAGCCCACTTTTTTTGAACCCTCCCCGACAGGATTTGCGAAAATGCGCTTTTCTCGCCGAGAAACGCATATTTTTAAAAACATGGCTTGGAACGCACAGAAAAGGTTGGAAACATGCTAATTCGACTCAGAAAAATATATTTGGTCCAATTTTTACTTTATCCCAGCAAAAGGCCACTCTTTGAACCCTCCCCGAAATGATTTGCGAAAATGCGCTTTTTTCGCAGAGAAACGCATATTTTTGCAACCATGGCTTGGAACACACAGAAATGCTTGGACACATGCTAATTCGACTCAGAAAAATATATTTGGTCCAATTTTTACTTTATCCCAGCAAAAGCCCACTTTTGAACCCTTCCCGAAAGGGAGATTTTGCGAAAATGCGCTTTTTTGCAGAGAAACGCATATTTTTGCAACCATGGCTTGGAACACACAGAAATGCTTGGAAACATATTAATTCGACTTAGAAAAATATATTTGGTCCAATTGTAACCTAATCCCAGCAAAAGCCCACTTTTTGCACCCTTCCCGACAGCATTTGCGAAAATGCGCTTTTTTCGCCGAGAAACGCATATTTTTAAAAACATGGCTTGGAACACACAGAAAAGCTTGAAAACATGCTAATTCGACCTAGAGAAATATATTTGGTCCAATTGTAACCTAATCCCAGCAAACGGCCATTTTTGCACCCTTCCCGACAGTAGGCATTTATAAAAATGCGCTTTTCTCGCCGAGAAACGCATATTTTTAAAAACATGGCTTGGAACGCACAGAAAAGCTTGGAAACATGCTAATTCGACTTAGAAAAATATATTTGGTCCAATTTTAACTTTATCCCAGCAAAAGGCCACTCTTTGAACCCTCCCCGATAGGATTTGCGAAAATGCGCTTTTCGCCGAGAAACGCATATTTTTGCAAACATGGCTTGGAACGCACAGAAAGTTTGGAAACATGCTGAATTCGACTTAGAAAATATATTTGGTCAAATTTTAACTTTATCCCAGCAAAGGCCCACTTTTTGAAAACACCCCGAGGATTTGCTAAAATGCGCTTTTCTCGCCGAGAAACGCATATTTTTGCAAACATGGCTTGAACACACAGAGCTTGGAAACATGCTGATTCGACTTAGAAAAATATATTTGGTCAAATTTAACTTAATCCCAGCAAAGGCCCACTCTTTTGAAAACTCCCGACAGGGATTTGCGAAAATACGCTTTTTCGCCGAGAAACGCATATTTTGCAAACATGGCTTGGAACACACAGAAATGCTTGGAAACATATTAATTGACTTTGGAAAAATATATTATACAAATTTTACCTTTATCCCAGCAAAAGCCCACTCTTTGAACCCTCCCCCGACAGCATTTGCGAAAATGCGCTTTTTCGAGAAACGCATATTTTTAAAAACATGGCTTGGAACGCAAAGAAAGCTTGGAAACATGCTAATTCGACTTAGAAAAACATATTTGGTCCAATTTTAACTTTATCCCAGCAAAAGGCCACTCTTTGAACCCTCCCCGACAGGATTTGCGAAATGCTCTTTTCTCGCCAAGAAACGCATATTTTTAAAAACATGGCTTGGAACACACAGAAAAGCTTGGAAACATGCTAATTCGACTTAGAAAATATATTTGGTCAAATTGTAACTTAATCCCAGCAAAGCTCACTCCTTGAAAACTCCCGACAGGATTTGCGAAATGCGTTTTCGCCGAGAAACGCATATTTTTGCAAACATGTCTTGGAACACACAGAAAAGCTGGAAACATGCTTGATTCGACTTTGAAAAATATATTTGGTCCACCTGTAACCCCAATCCTGCAAAAGGCCACTTTTTGCACCCTTCCGACAGGATTTGCGAAATGCGTTTTTCTCGAGAAACGCATATTTTGCAAAAAACATGGCTTGAACACACAGAAAAGCTTGAAAACATATTAATTGACTTGGAAAAATATATTTGGTCAAATTTTTACTTTATCCCAGCAAAAGCCCACTCTTTTGAACCATCCCCGTCAGCATTTGCGAAATGCGTTTTTCTCGCCGAAACGCATATTTTTAAAAACATGGCTTGGAACGCACAGAAAAGCTTGGAAACATATTAATTTGACTTAGAAAATATATTTGGTCCAATTTTAACTATCCCAGCAAAAGGCCACTCTTTGAACCTCCCGACAGGATTTTATAAAATGCGCTTTCTCACGAGAAACGCATATTTTTGCAAACATGGCTTGGAACACACAGAAAAGCTTGGAAACAGTTATCCACTTACAAAATATAATAATCCACTAGAATCTCTGAATCAGCAAAAGGCCACTCTTTGAACCCTCCCCCGACAGCATTTGCGAAAATGCGCTTTTCTCACAGAAACGCATATTTTTGCAAACATGTCAAACACACAGAAAGAAACATGCTGATCTCACTTGAAAAATATATCTGTCCAATTGTAACTTAATCCCAGCAAAAGCCCACTCTTTGAACCCTCCCCGACAGCATTTGCGAAAATGCGCTTTTCTCGCCGAGAAACGCATATTTTTAAAAACATGGCTTGGAACACACAGAAAAGCTTGGAAACATGCTGATTCGACTTAGAAAAATATATTTGGTCCAATTGTAACTTAATCCCAGCAAAAGCCCACTCTTTGAACCCTCCCCGACAGCATTTGCGAAAATGCGCTTTTCTCGCCGAGAAACGCATATTTTTAAAAACATGGCTTGGAACACACAGAAAAGCTTGGAAACATGCTGATTCGACTTAGAAAAATATATTTTTTCAAATTTTTACTTAATCCCAGCATAAGCCCCCTCTTTGAACCCTCCCCGACAGCATTTGCGAAAATGCGCTTTTCTCGCCGAGAAACGCATATTTTTAAAAACATGGCTTGGAACACACAGAAAAGCTTGGAAACATGCTGATTCGACTTAGAAAAATATATTTGGTCCAATTGTAACTTAATCCCAGCAAAAGCCCACTCTTTGAACCCTCCCCGACAGCATTTGCGAAAATGCGCTTTTCTCGCCGAGAAACGCATATTTTTAAAAACATGGCTTGGAACACACAGAAAAGCTTGGAAACATGCTGATTCGACTTAGAAAAATATATTTGGTCCAATTGTAACTTAATCCCAGCAAAAGCCCACTCTTTGAACCCTCCCCGACAGCATTTGCGAAAATGCGCTTTTCTCGCCGAGAAACGCATATTTTTAAAAACATGGCTTGGAACACACAGAAAAGCTTGGAAACATGCTGATTCGACTTAGAAAAATATATTTGGTCCAATTGTAACTTAATCCCAGCAAAAGCCCACTCTTTGAACCCTCCCCGACAGCATTTGCGAAAATGCGCTTTTCTCGCCGAGAAACGCATATTTTTAAAAACATGGCTTGGAACACACAGAAAAGCTTGGAAACATGCTGATTCGACTTAGAAAAATATATTTGGTCCAATTTAACTTAATCCCAGCAAAAGCCCACTCTTTGAACCCTCCCCGACAGCATTTGCGAAAATGCGCTTTTCTCGCCGAGAAACGCATATTTTTAAAAACATGGCTTGGAACACACAGAAAAAAGCTTGGAAACATGCTGATTCGACTTAGAAAAATATATTTGGTCCAATTGTAACTTAATCCCAGCAAAAGCCCACTCTTTGAACCCTCCCCGACAGCATTTGCGAAAATGCGCTTTTCTCGCCGAGAAACGCATATTTTTAAAAACATGGCTTGGAACACACAGAAAAGCTTGGAAACATGCTGATTCGACTTAGAAAAATATATTTGGTCCAATTGTAACTTAATCCCAGCAAAAGCCCACTCTTTGAACCCTCCCCGACAGCATTTGCGAAAATGCGCTTTTCTCGCCGAGAAACGCATATTTTTAAAAACATGGCTTGGAACACACAGAAAAGCTTGGAAACATGCTGATTCGACTTAGAAAAATATATTTGGTCCAATTGTAACTTAATCCCAGCAAAAGCCCACTCTTTGAACCCTCCCGACAGCATTTGCGAAAATGCGCTTTTCTCGCTGAGAAACGCATATTTTTAAAAACATGGCTTGGAACACACAGAAAAGCTTGGAAACATGCTGATTCGACTTAGAAAAATATATTTGGTCCAATTTTAACTTAATCCCAGCAAAAGCCCACTCTTTGAACCCTCCCCGACAGCATTTGCGAAAATGCGCTTTTCTCGCCGAGAAACGCATATTTTTAAAAACATGGCTTGGAACACACAGAAAAGCTTGGAAACATGCTGATTCGACTTAAAAAAATATATTTGGTCCAATTGTAACTTAATCCCAGCAAAAGGCCACTCTTTGAACACCTCCCGACAGCATTTGCGAAAATGCGCTTTTCTCGCCGAGAAACGCATATTTTTAAAAACATGGCTTGGAACACACAGAAAAGCTTGGAAACATGCTGATTCGATTTAGAAAAATATATTTGGTCCAATTGTAACTTAATCCCAGCAAAAGCCCACTCTTTGAACCCTCCCCGACAGCATTTGCGAAAATGCGCTTTTCTCGCCGAGAAACGCATATTTTTAAAAACATGGCTTGGAAAATACAGAAATGCTTGGAAACTTGCTAATTCGACTTAGAAAAATATATTTGGTCCAATTGTAACTTAATCCCAGCAAAAGCACACTCTTTTGAACCCTCCCCGACAGCATTTGCGAAAATGCGCTTTTCTCGAAACGCATATTTTTAAAAACATGGCTTGGAACACACAGAAAAGCTTGGAAACATGCTGATTCGACTTAGAAAAATATATTTGGTCCAATTGTAACTTAATCCCAGCAAAAGCCCACTCTTTGAACCCTCCCCGACAGCATTTGCGAAAATGCGCTTTTCTCGCCGAGAAACGCATATTTTTAAAAACATGGCTTGGAACACACAGAAAAGCTTGGAAACATGCTGATTCGACTTAGAAAAATATATTTGGTCCAATTGTAACTTAATCCCAGCAAAAGCCCACTCTTTGAACCCTCCCCGACAGCATTTGCGAAAATGCGCTTTTCTCGCCGAGAAACGCATATTTTTAAAAACATGGCTTGGAACACACAGAAAAGCTTGGAAACATGCTGATTCGACTTAGAAAAATATATTTGGTCCAATTTTAACTTAATCCCAGCAAAAGCCCACTCTTTGAACCCTCCCCGACAGCATTTGCGAAAATGCGCTTTTCTCGCCGAGAAACGCATATTTTTTGCAAAAATGGCTTGGAACGCACAAAAAAGCTTGGAAACATGCTGATTCGACTCAGGAACATATATTTGGTCCAATTGTAACTTAATCCCAGCAAAAGCCCACTCTTTGCACCCTCCCGACAGCATTTGCGAAAATGCGCTTTTCTCGCCGAGAAACGCATATTTTTAAAAACATGGCTTGGAACACACAGAAAAGCTTGGAAACATGCTGATTCGACTTAGAAAAATATATTTGGTCCAATTGTAACTTAATCCCAGCAAAAGCCCACTCTTTGAACCCTCCCCGACAGCATTTGCGAAAATGCGCTTTTCTCGCCGAGAAACGCATATTTTTAAAAACATGGCTTGGAACACACAGAAAAGCTTGGAAACATGCTGATTCGACTTAGAAAAATATATTTGGTCCAATTGTAACTTAATCCCAGCAAAAGCCCACTCTTTGAACCCTCCCGACAGCATTTGCGAAAATGCGCTTTTCTCGAGAAACGCATATTTTTAAAAACATGGCTTGGAACACACAGAAAAGCTTGGAAACATGCTGATTCGACTTAGAAAAATATATTTGGTCCAATTGTAACTTAATCCCAGCAAAAGCCCACTCTTTGAACCCTCCCCGACAGCATTTGCGAAAATGCGCTTTTCTCGCCGAGAAACGCATATTTTTAAAAACATGGCTTGGAACACACAGAAAAGCTTGGAAACATGCTGATTCGACTTAGAAAAATATATTTGGTCCAATTGTAACTTAATCCCAGCAAAAGCCCACTCTTTGAACCCTCCCCGACAGCATTTGCGAAAATGCGCTTTTCTCGCCGAGAAACGCATATTTTTAAAAACATGGCTTGGAACACACAGAAAAGCTTGGAAACATGCTGATTCGACTTACAAAAATATATTTGGTCCAATTGTAACTTAATCCCAGCAAAAGCCCACTCTTTGAACCCTCCCCGACAGCATTTGCGAAAATGCGCTTTTCTCGCCGTGAAACGAATTTTTTTAAAACATGGCTTGGAACACACAGAAAAGCTTGGAAACATGCTGATTCGACTTAGAAAAATATATTTGGTCCAATTGTAACTTAATCCCAGCAAAAGCCCACTCTTTGAACCCTCCCCGACAGCATTTGCGAAAATGCGCTTTTCTCGAAAACGTATATTTTTAAAAACATGGCTTAGAACACACAGAAAAGCTTGGAAACATGCTGATTCGACTTAGAAAAATATATTTGGTCCAATTGTAACTTAATCCCAGCAAAAGCCCACTCTTTGAACCCTCCCCGACAGGATTTGCGAAAAATGCGCTTTTCTCGCCGAGAAACGCATATTTTTGGTAACCATGGCTTTCTGAACACACAGAAATGCTTGGAAACATATTAATTCACTTAGAAAAATATATTATACAATTTCACCTTATCCCAGCAAA
The DNA here is from genome assembly GCA_030347415.2 of Decapterus maruadsi. Taxonomy (NCBI): domain Eukaryota; kingdom Metazoa; phylum Chordata; class Actinopteri; order Carangiformes; family Carangidae; genus Decapterus; species Decapterus maruadsi. The sequence goes on along the minus strand of JARUPV020000104.1, from coordinate 49,679 downwards.
AAGCCCACTCTTTGAACCCTCCCCTCGTCTCAAAGCATTTAAAATGCGCTTTCATCGAGAACATATTTTTAAAACATGGCTTGGAACACACAGAAAAGCTTGGAAACATATTGATTCGACTTAGAAAAATATATTTGGTCCAATTTAACTTTATCCCAGCAAAAGGCCACTCTTTGAACCCTCCCCGACAGGATTTGCGAAATGCGCTTTCGCCGAGAAACGCATATTTTTAAAAACATGGCTTGGAACACACAGAAAGCTTGGAAACATGCTGATTCGACTTAGAAAATATATTTTGGTCCAATTGTAACTTAATCCCAGCAAAAGGCCACTTTTGAACCCTCCCCGACAGGATTTGCGAAAATGCGCTTTTTCGAGAAACGCATATTTTTGCAAACATGGCTTGGAACACACAGAAAAGCTTGGAAACATGCTAATTCACTTAGAAAAAATATATTTGGTCCAATTGTAACTTAATCCCAGCAAAAGGCCACTCTTTGAACCTCCCCGACAGGATTTGCGAAATGCGCTTTTCTCGCGAGAAACGCATATTTTTAAAAACATGGCTTGGAACGCACAGAAAAGCTTGGAAACATATTAATCAACTTAGAAAATATATTTGGTCCAATTTTAACTTTATCCCAGCAAAAGGCCACTCTTTGAACCCTCCCCGACAGGATTTGCGAAATGCGCTTTTCGCCGAGAAACGCATATTTTTAAAAACATGGCTTGGAACACACAGAAAAGCTTGGAAACATATTAATTCGACTTAGAAAATATATTTGGTCCAATTTTAACTTAATCCCAGCAAAAGGCCACTCTTTGAACCCTCCCCGACAGCATTTGCGAAATGCGCTTTTTCTCGCCGAGAAACGAAACATATTTTTAAAAAAAACATGGCTTGGAACACACAGAAAAGCTTGAAACATGCTGAAACATAATTGACTTAGAAAATATATTTGGACCAATTGTAACTTTATCCCAGCAAAAGGCCACTCTTTGAACCCTCCCGACAGGATTTATAAAATGCGCTTTTCTCGCCGAGAAACGCATATTTTTGCAACCATGGCTTGGAACACAGAAATGCTTGGAAACATTTTTATTCGACTTAAAAAAATATATTTGGTCCAATTGTAACTTAATCCCAGCAAAAGGCCACTCTTTGAACCCTCCCCGACAGCATTTAACTTAACTCTAGCAAAATGCGCTTTTTTTTCTCATTGAGAAACGCATATTTTTGCAAAACATGGCTTGGAACGCACAGAAAAGCTTGGAAACATATTAATTCGACTTAGAAAAATATATTTGGTCCAATTTTAACTTTGTCCCAGCAAAAGGCCACTCTTTGAACCCTCCCGACAGGATTTGCGAAAATGCGCTTTTCTCGCCGAGAAACGCATATTTTTAAAAACATGGCTTGGAACACACAGAAAAGCTTGGAAACATGCTGATTCGACTTACAAAAATATATTTGGTCCAATTGTAACTTAATCCCAGCAAAAGGCCACTCTTTGAACCCTCCCCGACAGCATTTGCGAAAATGCGCTTTTCTCGCCGAGAAACGCATATTTTTGCAAAACATGGCTTGGAACACACAGAAAAGCTTGGAAACATGCTGATTCGACTTAGAAAAATATATTTGGTCCAATTGTAACTTAATCCCAGCAAAAGGCCACTCTTTGAACCCTCCCCGACAGCATTTGCGAAATAGCGCTTTTCTCGAGAAACGCATATTTTTGCAAACATGGCTTGGAACACACAGAAAAGCTTGGAAACATATTAATTCGACTTAGAAAAATATATTTGGTCCAATTTTAACTTTATCCCAGCAAAAGGCCACTCTTTGAACCCTCCCCGACAGGATTTGCGAAAATGCGCTTTTCTCGAGAAACGCATATTTTTGCAAACATGGCTTGGAACACACAGAAAAGCTTGGAAACATATTAATTCGACTTAGAAAATATATTTTGGTCCAATTGTAACTTAATCCCAGCAAAAGGCCACTCTGAACCCTCCCGACAGGATTTGCGAAAATGCGCTTTTCGCCGAGAAACGCATATTTTTGCAAAACATGGCTAGTAACACACACAAAAGCTTCGAAACATGCTGATTCGACTAAGAATAATATATTTGGTCGAATTGTAACTTAATCCCAGCAAAAGGCCACTCTTTGAACCCTCCCCTCGACAGGATTTGCGAAAATGCGCTTTTTCGCCGAGAAACGCATATTTTTGCAAAACATGGCTTGGAACACACAGAAAAGCTTGGAAACATATTAATTCGACTTAGAAAATTATTTTTGGTCATATTTTATCTTTATCCCAGCAAAAGGCCACTCTTTGAACCCTCCCCGACAGCATTTGCGAAAATGCGCTTTTCTCGCCGAGAAACGCATATTTTTGCAAACATGGCTTGGAACACACAGAACAGCTTGGACACATGCTAATTCGACATAGACAAATATATTTGGTCCAATTTTAACTTTATCCCAGCAAAAGGCCACTCTTTGAACCCTCCCGACAGGATTTGCGAAATGCGCTTTTCTCGCCGAGAAACGCATATTTTTAAAAACATGGCTTGGAACACACAGAAATGCTTGGAAACATGCTGATTCGACTTAGAAAATATATTCATACAAATTGTAACTTAATCCCAGCAAAAGCCCACTCTTTGAACCCTCCCCGACAGCATTTGCGAAAATGCGCTTTTCTCTCGCCGAGAAACGCATATTTTTAAAAACATGGCTTGGAACGCACATAAAAGCTTGTAAACATAATAATTCGACATAGAAAAATATATTTGGTCCAATTTTAACTTATCCCAGCAAAAGGCCACTTTTTGAACCCTCCCCGACAGGATTTGCGAAAATGCGCTTTTTCGCCGAGAAACGCATATTTTTAAAAACATGGCTTGGAACACACAGAAAAGCTTGGAAACATGCTGATTCGACTTAGAAAAATATATTTGGTCCAATTGTAACTTAATCCCAGCAAAAGGCCACTCTTTGAACCCTCCCCGACAGGATTTGCGAAAATGCGCTTTTCTCGCCGAGAAACGCATATTTTTGCAAACATGGCTTGGAACACACAGAAAAGCTTGGAAACATGCTGATTCGACTTAGAAAAATATATTTGGTCCAATTGTAACTTAATCCCAGCAAAAGGCCACTCTTTGAACCCTCCCCGACAGGATTTGCGAAAATGCGCTTTTCTCGCCGAGAAACGCATATTTTTGCAAACATGGCTTGGAACACACAGAAAAGCTTGGAAACATGCTGATTCGACTTACACAAATATATTTCGTCCAATTGTAACTTAATCCCAGCAAAAGGCCACTCTTTGAACCCTCCCTGACAGCATTTGCGAAAATGCGCTTTTCTCTCCGAGAAACGCATATTTTTGCAAACATGGCTTGGAACACACAGAAAAGCTTGGAAACATGCTGATTCGACTTAGAAAAATATATTTGGTCCAATTTTAACTTTATCCCAGCAAAAGGCCACTCTTTGAACCCTCCCCGACAGGATTTGCGAAATAGCGCTTTACTCGCCGAGAAACGCATATTTTTAAAAACATGGCTTGGAACACACAGAAAAGCTTGGAAACATGCTGATTCGACTTAGAAAAATATATTTGGTCCAATTGTAACTTTATCCCAGCAAAAGGCCACTCTTTTGAACCTCCCGACAGCATTTATAAAATGCGCTTTTTCTCGCCGAGAAACGCATATTTTTGCAAACATGGCTTGGAACACACAGAAAAGCTTGGAAACATGCTGATTCGACTTAGATAAATATATTTGGTCCAATTGTAACTTTATCCCAGCAAAAGGCCACTCTTTGAACCCTCCCCGACAGGATTTGCGAAAATGCGCTTTTCTCGCCGAGAAACGCATATTTTTAAAAACATGGCTTGGAACACACAGAAAAGCTTGGAAACATATTAATTCGACTTAGAAAAATATATTTGGTCCAATTGTAACTTTATCCCAGCAAAAGGCCACTCTTTGAACCCTCCCCGACAGGATTTGCGAAAATGCGCTTTTCTCCCCGAGAAACGCATATTTTTAAAAACATGGCTTGGAACACACAGAAAAGCTTGGAAACATGCTGATTCGACTTAGAAAAATATATTTGGTCCAATTGTAACTTAATCCCAGCAAAAGGCCACTCTTTGAACCCTCCCCGACAGGATTTGCGAAAATGCGCTTTTCTCGCCGAGAAACGCATATTTTTGCAAACATGGCTTGGAACACACAGAAAAGCTTGGAAACATTCTCATTCGACTTAGAAAAATATATTTATACAAATTGTACCTTAATCCCAGCAAAAGGCCACTCTTTGAACCCTCCCCGACAGGATTTGCGAAAATGCGCTTTTCTCGCCGAGAAACGCATATTTTTAAAAACATGGCTTGGAACACACAGAAAAGCTTGGAAACATATTAATTCGACTTAGAAAAATATATTTGGTCCAATTTTAACTTTATCCCAGCAACAGGCCACTCTTTGAACCCTCCCGACAGGATTTGCGAAAAATGCGCTTTTTCTCGCCGAGAAACGCATATTTTTAAAAACATGGCTTGGAACACACAGAAAAGCTTGGAAACATGCTGATTCGACTTAGAAAAATATATTTGGTCCAATTGTAACTTAATCCCAGCAAAAGGCCACTCTTTGAACCCTCCCCGACAGGATTTGCGAAAATGCGCTTTTCTCGAGAAACGCATATTTTTGCAAACATGGCTTGGAACACACAGAAAAGCTTGGAAACATGCTGATTCGACTTAGAAAATATATTTGGTCCAATTGTAACTTAATCCCAGCAAAAGGCCACTCTTTGAACCCTCCCGACAGGATTTGCGAAATGCGCTTTTTCGCCGAGAAACGCATATTTTTGCAAACATGGCTTGGAACACACAGAAAAGCTTGGAAACATGCTAATTCGACTTAGAAAATATATTTGGTCCAATTGTAACTTAATCCCAGCAAAAGGCCACTCTTTGAACCCTCCCCGACAGGATTTGCGAAAATGCGCTTTTCTCGCCGAGAAACGCATATTTTTAAAAACATGGCTTGGAACACACAGAAAAGCTTGGAAACATGCTGATTCGACTTAGAAAAATATATTTGGTCCAATTTTAACTTAATCCCAGCAAAAGGCCACTCTTTGAACCCTCCCCGACAGCATTTGCGAAAAATGCGCTTTTCTCGCCGAGAAACGCATATTTTTGCAAACATGGCTTGGAACACACAGAAAAGCTTGGAAACATGCTGATTCGACTTAGAAAATTATATTTGGTCCAATTGTAACTTAATCCCAGCAAAAGGCCACTCTTTGAACCCTCCCCGACAGGATTTGCGAAAATGCGCTTTTCTCGCCGAGAAACGCATATTTTTGCAAACATGGCTTGGAACACACAGAAAAGCTTGGAAACATGCTGATTCGACTTAGAAAAATATATTTGGTCCAATTGTAACTTAATCCCAGCAAAAGGCCACTCTTTGAACCCTCCCCGACAGCATTTGCGAAATGCGCTTTTTCTCGCCGAGAAACGCATATTTTTGCAAACATGGCTTGGAACACACAGAAATGCTTGGAAACATATTAATTCGACTTAGAAAAATATATTTGGTCCAATTTTAACTTTATCCCAGCAAAAGCCCACTCTTTGAACCCTCCCCGACAGGATTTGCGAAAATGCGCTTTTCTCGCCGAGAAACGCATATTTTTGCAAACATGGCTTGGAACACACAGAAAAGCTTGGAAACATGCTGATTCGACTTAGAAAAATATATTTGGTCCAATTGTAACTTAATCCCAGCAAAAGGCCACTCTTTGAACCCTCCCCGACAGGATTTGCGAAAATGCGCTTTTCTCGCCGAGAAACGCATATTTTTGCAAACATGTCTTGGAACACACAGAAAAGCTTGGAAACATATTAATTCGACTTAGAAAAATATATTTAACTTTATCCCAGCAAAGGACCACTCTTTGAACCCTCCCCGACAGGATTTGCGAAAATGCGCTTTTCTCGCCGAGAAACGCATATTTTTGCAAACATGGCTTGGAACACACAGAAAAGCTTGGAAACATGCTGATTCGACTTAGAAAAATATATTTGGTCCAATTGTAACTTAATCCCAGCAAAAGGCCACTCTTTGAACCCTCCCCGACAGGATTTGCGAAAATGCGCTTTTCTCGCCGAGAAACGCATATTTTTGCAAACATGGCTTGGAACACACAGAAAAGCTTGGAAACATGCTGATTCGACTTAGAAAAATATATTTGGTCCAATTGTAACTTATCCCAGCAAAAGGCCACTCTTTGAACCCTCCCCGACAGGATTTGCGAAAATGCGCTTTTCTCGCCGAGAAACGCATATTTTTGCAAACATGTCTTGGAACACACAGAAAAGCTTGGAAACATGCTAATTCGACTTAGAAAAATATATTTGGTCCAATTTTAACTTTATCCCAGCAAAAGGCCACTCTTTGAACCCTCCCCGACAGGATTTGCGAAAATGCGCTTTTCTCGCCGAGAAACGCATATTTTTGCAAACATGGCTTGGAACACACAGAAAAGCTTGGAAACATGCTGATTCGACTTAGAAAAATATATTTGGTCCAATTGTAACTTTATCCCAGCAAAAGGCCACTCTTTGAACCCTCCCCGACAGGATTTGCGAAAATGCGCTTTTCTCGCCGAGAAACGCATATTTTTGCAAACATGGCTTGGAACACACAGAAAAGCTTGGAAACATGCTGATTCGACTTAGAAAAATATATTTGGTCCAATTGTAACTTAATCCCAGCAAAAGGCCACTCTTTGAACCCTCCCCGACAGGATTTGCAAAAATGCGCTTTTCTCGCCGAGAAACGCATATTTTTGCAAACATTGCTTGGAACACACAGAAAAGCTTGGAAACATGGTGATTCGACTTAGAAAATATATTTGGTCCAATTGTAACTTAATCCCAGCAAAAGGCCACTCTTTGAACCCTCCCCGACAGGATTTGCGAAAATGCGCTTTTCTCGCCGAGAAACGCATATTTTTGCAAACATGGCTTGGAACACACAGAAAAGCTTGGAAACATAATAATTCGACTTAGAAAAATATATTTCGTCCAATTTTAACTTAATCCCAGCAAAAGGCCACTCTTTGAACCCTCCCGACAGGATTTGCGAAATGCGCTTTTCTCGCCGAGAAACGCATATTTTTGCAAACATGGCTTGGAACACACAGAAAAGCTTGGAAACATATTAATTGACTTAGAAAATATATTTGGTCAAATTTTAACTTAATCCCAGCAAAAGGCCACTCTTTGAACCCTCCCCGACAGGATTTGCGAAAATGCGCTTTTCTCGCCGAGAAACGCATATTTTTGCAACCATGGCTTGGAACACACAGAAATGCTTGGAAACATATTAATTCGACTTAGAAAAATATATTTGGTCCAATTTTAACTTTATCCCAGCAAAAGGCCACTCTTTGAACCCTCCCCGACAGGATTTGCGAAAATGCGCTTTTCTCGCCGAGAAACGCATATTTTTAAAAACATGGCTTGGAACACACAGAAATGCTTGGAAACATATTAATTCGACTTAGAAAAATATATTTGGTCCAATTTTAACTTTATCCCAGCAAAAGGCCACTCTTTGAACCCTCCCCGACAGGATTTGCGAAATGCGCTTTTCTCGCCGAGAAACGCATATTTTTGCAAACATGGCTTGGAACACACAGAAAAGCTTGGAAACATATTAATTCGACTTAGAAAAATATATTTGGTCCAATTTTAACTTTATCCCAGCAAAAGGCCACTCTTTGAACCCTCCCCGACAGGATTTGCGAAAATGCGCTTTTCTCGCCGAGAAACGCATATTTTTGCAAACATGGCTTGGAACACACAGAAAAGCTTGGAAACATATTAATTCGACTTAGAAAAATATATTTGGTCCAATTGTAACTTAATCCCAGCAAAAGGCCACTCTTTGAACCCTCCCCGACAGGATTTGCGAAATGCGCTTTTTCTCGCCGAGAAACGCATATTTTTGAAAACATGGCTTGGAACACACAGAAATGCTTGGAAACATATTAATTCGACTTAGAAAAATATATTTTTTCCAATTTTAACTTAATCCCAGCAAAAGGCCACTCTTTGAACCCTCCCCGACAGGATTTGCGAAAATGCGCTTTTCTCGCCGAGAAACGCATATTTTTGCAAACATGGCTTGGAACACACAGAAAAGCTTGGAAACATGCTGATTCGACTTAGAAAAATATATTTGGTCCAATTGTAACTTAATCCCAGCAAAAGGCCACTCTTTGAACCCTCCCCGACAGCATTTGCGAAAATGCGCTTTTCTCGCCGAGAAACGCATATTTTTGAAAACATGGCTTGGAACACACAGAAAAGCTTGGAAACATATAAATACGACTTAGAAAAATACATTTGGTCCAATTGTAACTTAATCCCAGCAAAAGCCCACTCTTTGAACCCTCCCCGACCGGATTTGCGAAAATGCGCTTTTTCTCGCCGAGAAACGCATATTTTTGCAAAACATGGCTTGGAACGCACAGAAAAGCTTGGAAACATATTAATTCGACTTAGAAAAATATATTTGGTCCAATTTTAACTTTATCCCAGCAAAAGGCCACTCTTTGAACCCTCCCCGACAGGATTTGCGAAAATGCGCTTTTCTCGCCGAGAAACGCATATTTTTAAAAACATGGCTTGGAACACACAGAAAAGCTTGGAAACATATTAATTCGACTTAGAAAAATATATTTGGTCCAATTTTAACTTAATCCCAGCAAAAGGCCACTCTTTGAACCCTCCCCGACAGGATTTGAGAAATGCGCTTTTCTCGCCGAGAAACGCATATTTTTAAAAACATGGCTTGGAACACACAGAAAAGCTTGGAAACATGCTAATTCGACTTAGAAAAATATATTTGGTCCAATTGTAACTTTATCCCAGCAAAAGGCCACTCTTTGAACCCTCCCCGACAGGATTTGCGAAAATGCGCTTTTCTCGCCGAGAAACGCATATTTTTAAAAACATGGCTTGGAACACACAGAAAAGCTTGGAAACATGCTGATTCGACTTAGAAAAATATATTTGGTCCAATTGTAACTTAATCCCAGCAAAAGGCCACTCTTTGAACCCTCCCCGACAGGATTTGCGAAATAGCGCTTTACTCGCCGAGAGACGCATATTTTTGCAAACATGGCTTGGAACACACAGAAAAGCTTGGAAACATGCTGATTCGACTTAGAAAAATATATTTGGTCCAATTGTAACTTAATCCCAGCAAAAGGCCACTCTTTGAACCCTCCCCGACAGGATTTGCGAAATTGCGCTTTTCTCGCCGAGAAACGCATATTTTTGCAAACATGGCTTGGAACACACAGAAAAGCTTGGAAACATTATGATTCGACTTAGAAAAATATATTTGGTCCAATTGTAACTTAATCCCAGCAAAAGGCCACTCTTTGAACCACTCCCTCCCCGACAGGATTTGCGAAAATGCGCTTTTCTCGCCGAGAAACGCATATTTTTGCAAACATGGCTTGGAACACACAGAAAAGCTTGGAAACATATTAATTCGACTTAGAAAAATATATTTGGTCCAATTTTAACTTTATCCCAGCAAAAGGCCACTCTTTGAACCCTCCCCGACAGGATTTGCGAAATGGCGCTTTTCTCGCCGAGAAACGCATATTTTTGCAAACATGGCTTGGAACACACAGAAAAGCTTGGAAACATGCTGATTCGACTTAGAAAAATATATTTGGTCCAATTGTAACTTAATCCCAGCAAAAGGCCACTCTTTGAACCCTCCCCGACAGGATTTGCGAAAATGCGCTTTTCTCGCCGAGAAACGCATATTTTTGCAAACATGGCTTGGAACACACAGAAAAGCTTGGAAACATGCTGATTCGACTTAGAAAATATATTTGGTCCAATTGTAACTTAATCCCAGCAAAAGGCCACTCTTTGAACCCTCCCCGACAGGATTTGCGAAAATGCGCTTTTCTCGCCGAGAAACGCATATTTTTGCAAACATGGCTTGGAACACACAGAAAAGCTTGGAAACATATTAATTCGACTTAGAAAAATATATTTGGTCCAATTTTAACTTTATCCCAGCAAAAGGCCACTCTTTGAACCCTCCCCGACAGGATTTGCGAAAATGCGCTTTTCTCGCCGAGAAACGCATATTTTTAAAAACATGGCTTGGAACACACAGAAAAGCTTGGAAACATGCTGATTCGACTTAGAAAAATATATTTGGTCCAATTGTAACTTAATCCCAGCAAAAGGCCACTCTTTGAACCCTCCCCGACAGGATTTGCGAAAATGCGCTTTTCTCGCCGAGAAACGCATATTTTTGCAAACATGGCTTGGAACACACAGAAAAGCTTGGAAACATGCTGATTCGACTTAGAAAAATATATTTGGTCCAATTGTAACTTAATCCCAGCAAAAGGCCACTCTTTGAACCCTCCCGACAGGATTTGCGAAAATGCGCTTTTCTCGCCGAGAAACGCATATTTATGCAACCATGGCTTGGAACACACAGAAATGCTTGGAAACATGGTGATTCGACTTAGAAAAATATATTTGGTCCAATTCTAACTTATCCCAGCAAAAGGCCACTCTTTGAACCCTCCCCGACAGGATTTGCGAAAATGCGCTTTTCTCGCCGAGAAACGCATATTTTTGCAAACATGTCTTGGAACACACAGAAAAGCTTGGAAACATGCTAATTCGACTTAGAAAAATATATTTGGTCCAATTGTAACTTAATCCCAGCAAAAGGCCACTCTTTGAACCCTCCCCGACAGGATTTGCGAAATGCGCTTTTCTCGCCGAGAAACGCATATTTTTGCAAACATGTCTTGGAACACACAGAAAAGCTTGGAAACATGCTTATTCGACTTGGAAAAATATATTTGGTCCAATTTTAACTTAATCCCAGCAAAAGGCCACTCTTTGAACCCTCCCCGACAGGATTTGCGAAAATGCGCTTTTCTCGCCGAGAAACCCATACTTTTGCAAACATGTCTTGGGACACACAGAAAAGCTTGGAAACATATTAATTCGACTTAGAAAAATATATTGAACTTTATCCCAGCAAAGGACCACTCTTTGAACCCTCCCCGACAGGATTTGCGAAAATGCGCTTTTCTCGCCGAGAAACGCATATTTTTAAAAACATGGCTTGGAACACACAGAAAAGCTTGGAAACATGCTGATTCGACTTAGAAAAATATATTTGGTCCAATTGTAACTTAATCCCAGCAAAAGGCCACTCTTTGAACCCTCCCCGACAGGATTTGCGAAAATGCGCTTTTCTCGCCGAGAAACGCATATTTTTGCAACCATGGCTTGGAACACACAGAAATGCTTGGAAACATATTAATTCGACTTAGAAAAATATATTTGGTCCAATTTTAACTTTATCCCAGCAAAAGGCCACTCTTTGAACCCTCCCCGACAGGATTTGCGAAAATGCGCTTTTCTCGCCGAGAAACGCATATTTTTGCAAACATGTCTTGGAACACACAGAAAAGCTTGGAAACATGCTAATTCGACTTAGAAAAATATATTTGGTCCAATTGTAACTTAATCCCAGCAAAAGGCCACTCTTTGAACCCTCCCCGACAGGATTTGCGAAAATGCGCTTTTCTCGCCGAGAAACGCATATTTTTGCAAACATGGCTTGGAACACACAGAAAAGCTTGGAAACATATTAATTTAGAAAAATATATTTGGTCCAATTTTAACTTAATCCCAGCAAAAGGCCACTCTTTGAACCCTCCCCGACAGGATTTGCGAAAATGCGCTTTTCTCGCCGAGAAACGCATATTTTTGCAAACATGGCTTGGAACACACAGAAAAGCTTGGAAACATGCTGATTCGACTTAGAAAAATATATTTGGTCCAATTGTAACTTAATCCCAGCAAAAGGCCACTCTTTGAACCCTCCCCGACAGGATTTGCGAAAATGCGCTTTTCTCGCCGAGAAACGCATATTTTTGCAACCATGGCTTGGAACACACAGAAATGCTTGGAAACATATTAATTCGACTTAGAAAAATATATTTGGTCCAATTTTAACTTAATCCCAGCAAAAGGCCACTCTTTGAACCCTCCCCGACAGGATTTGCGAAAATGCGCTTTTCTCGCCGAGAAACGCATATTTTTGCAACCATGGCTTGGAACGCACAGAAAAGCTTGGAAACATATTAATTCGACTTAGAAAAATATATTTGGCCTAATTTTAACTTTATCCCAGCAAAAGGCCACTCTTTGAACCCTCCCCGACATGATTTGCGAAAATGCGCTTTTCTCGCCGAGAAACGCATATTTTTGCAAACATGTCTTGGAACACACAGAAAAGCTTGGAAACATGCTAATTCGACTTAGAAAAATATATTTGGTCCAATTTTAACTTAATCCCAGCAAAAGGCCACTCTTTGAACCCTCCCCGACAGGATTTGCGAAAATGCGCTTTTCTCGCCGAGAAACGCATATTTTTGCAAACATGTCTTGGAACACACAGAAAAGCTTGGAAACATGCTAATTCGACTTAGAAAAATATATTTGGTCCAATTGTAACTTAATCCCAGCAAAAGGCCACTCTTTGAACCCTCCCCGACAGGATTTGCGAAAATGCGCTTTTCTCGCCGAGAAACGCATATTTTTGCAAACATGTCTTGGAACACACAGAAAAGCTTGGAAACATGCTAATTCGACTTAGAAAAATATATTTGGTCCAATTGTAACTTAATCCCAGCAAAAGGCCACTCTTTGAACCCTCCCCGACAGGATTTGCGAAAATCCGCTTTTCTCGCCGAGAAACGCATATTATTTAAAACATGGCTTGTAACACACAGAAAAGCTTGGAAACATATTAATTCGACTTAGAAAAATATATTTGGTCCAATTTTAACTTTATCCCAGCAAAAGGCCACTCTTTGAACCCTCCCCGACAGGATTTGCGAAAATGCGCTTTTCTCGCCGAGAAACGCATATTTTTAAAAAAAATGGCTTTGAACACACAGAAAAGCTTGGAAACATATTAATTCGACTTAGAAAAATATATTTGGTCCAATTTAACTTAATCCCAGCAAAAGGCCACTCTTTGAACCCTCCCCGACAGGATTTGCGAAATGCGCTTTTCTCGAGAAACGCATATTTTTGCAACCATGGCTTGGAACACACAGAAAAGCTTGGAAACATATTAATTCGACTTAGAAAAATATATTTGGTCCAATTTTAACTTAATCCCAGCAAAAGGCCACTCTTTGAACCCTCCCCGACAGGATTTGCGAAAATGCGCTTTTCTCGCCGAGAAACGCATATTTTTGCAAACATGGCTTGGAACACACAGAAAAGCTAAGAAACATGCTGATTCGACTTAGAAAAATATATTTGGTCCAATTGTAACTTAATCCCAGCAAAAGGCCACTCTTTGAACCCTCCCCGACAGGATTTGCGAAAATGCGCTTTTCTCGCCGAGAAACGCATATTTTTGCAAACATGTCTTGGAACACACAGAAAAGCTTGGAAACATGCTAATTCGACTTAGAAAAATATATTTGGTCCAATTTTAACTTTATCCCAGCAAAAGGCCACTCTTTGAACCCTCCCCGACAGGATTTGCGAAAATGCGCTTTTCTCGCCGAGAAACGCATATTTTTGAAAACATGGCTTGGAACACACAGAAAAGCTTGGAAACATATTAATTCGACTTAGAAAAATATATTTGGTCCAATTTTAACTTTATCCCAGCAAAAGGCCACTCTTTGAACCCTCCCCGACAGGATTTGCGAAAATGCGCTTTTCTCGCCGAGAAACGCATATTTTTGCAAACATGGCTTGGAACACACAGAAAAGCTTGGAAACATGCTGATTCGACTTAGAAAAATATATTTGGTCCAATTGTAACTTAATCCCAGCAAAAGGCCACTCTTTGAACCCTCCCCGACAGGATTTGCGAAAATGCGCTTTTCTCGCCGAGAAACGCATATTTTTATATATTTGGTCCAATTGTAACTTAATCCCAGCAAAAGGCCACTCTTTGAACCCTCCCCGACAGGATTTGCGAAAATGCGCTTTTCTCGCCGAGAAACGCATATTTTTGCAAACATGGCTTGGAACACACAGAAATGCTTGGAAACATATTAATTCGACTTAGAAAATATATTTGGTCCAATTTTAACTTTATCCCAGCAAAAGGCCACTCTTTGAACCCTCCCCGACAGGATTTGCGAAAATGCGCTTTTCTCGCCGAGAAACGCATATTTTTAAAAACATGGCTTGGAACACACAGAAAAGCTTGGAAACATATTAATTCGACTTAGAAATATATATTTCTTCCAATTTTAACTTATCCCAGCAAAAGGCCACTCTTTGAACCCTCCCCGACAGGATTTGCGAAATGCGCTTTTCTCGCCGAGAAACGCATATTTTTGCAAACATGGCTTGGAACACACAGAAAAGCTTGGAAACATGCTAATTCGACTTAGAAAAATATATTTGGTCCAATTTTAACTTAATCCCAGCAAAAGGCCACTCTTTGAACCCTCCCCGACAGGATTTGCGAAAATGCGCTTTTCTCGCCGAGAAACGCATATTTTTGCAAACATGGCTTGGAACACACAGAAAAGCTTGGAAACATGCTGATTCGACTTAGAAAAATATATTTGGTCCAATTGTAACTTAATCCCAGCAAAAGGCCACTCTTTGAACCCTCCCCGACAGGATTTGCGAAAATGCGCTTTTCTCGCCGAGAAACGCATATTTTTGCAAACATGGCTTGGAACACACAGAAAAGCTTGGAAACATATTAATTCGACTTAGAAAAATATATTTGGTCCAATTTTAACTTAATCCCAGCAAAAGGCCACTCTTTGAACCCTCCCCGACAGGATTTGCGAAAATGCGCTTTTCTCGCCGAGAAACGCATATTTTTGCAAAACATGGCTTGGAACACAAAGAAAAGCTTGGAAACATGCTGAATTCGACTTAGAAAAATATATTTGGTCCAATTGTAACTTAATCCCAGCAAAAGGCCACTCTTTGAACCCTCCCCGACAGGATTTGCGAAAATGCGCTTTTCTCGCCGAGAAACGCATATTTTTGCAAACATGGCTTGGAACGCACAGAAAAGCTTGGAAACATATTAATTCGACTTAGAAAAATATATTTGGTCCAATTTTAACTTTATCCCAGCAAAAGGCCACTCTTTGAACCCTCCCCGACAGGATTTGCGAAAATGCGCTTTTCTCGCCGAGAAACGCATATTTTTGCAAACATGGCTTGGAACACACAGAAAAGCTTGGAAACATGCTGATTCGACTTAGAAAAATATATTTGGTCCAATTGTAACTTAATCCCAGCAAAAGGCCACTCTTTGAACCCTCCCCGACAGGATTTGCGAAAATGCGCTTTTCTCGCCGAGAAACGCATATTTTTGCAAACATGGCTTGGAACACACAGAAAAGCTTGGAAACATGCTGATTCGACTTAGAAAAATATATTTGGTCCAATTTTAACTTAATCCCAGCAAAAGGCCACTCTTTGAACCCTCCCCGACAGGATTTGCGAAAATGCGCTTTTCTCGCCGAGAAACGCATATTTTTGAAAACATGGCTTGGAACACACAGAAAAGCTTGGAAACATGCTAATTCGACTTAGAAAAATATATTTGGTCCAATTTTAACTTAATCCCAGCAAAAGGCCACTCTTTGAACCCTCCCCGACAGGATTTGCGAAAATGCGCTTTTCTCGCCGAGAAACGCATATTTTTGCAAACATGGCTTGGAACACACAGAAAAGCTTGGAAACATGCTGATTAGACTTACAAAAATATATTTGGTCCAATTTTAACTTAATCCCAGCAAAAGGCCACTCTTTGAACCCTCCCCGACAGGATTTGCGAAAATGCGCTTTTCTCGCCGAGAAACGCATATTTTTAAAAACATGGCTTGGAACGCACAGAAAAGCTTGGAAACATATTAATTCGACTTAGAAAAATATATTTGGTCCAATTTTAACTATCCCAGCAAAAGGCCACTCTTTGAACCCTCCCCGACAGGATTTGCGAAAATGCGCTTTTCTCGCCGAGAAACGCATATTTTTGCAAACATGGCTTGGAACACACAGAAAAGCTTGGAAACATGCTGATTCGACTTAGAAAAATATATTTGGTCCAATTGTAACTTAATCCCAGCAAAAGGCCACTCTTTGAACCCTCCCCGACAGGATTTGCGAAAAAATGCGCTTTTCTCGCGAGAAACGCATATTTTTGCAAACATGGCTTGGAACACACAGAAAAGCTTGGAAACATGCTGATTCGACTTAGAAAAATATATTTGGTCCAATTTTAACTTAATCCCAGCAAAAGGCCACTCTTTGAACCCTCCCCGACAGGATTTGCGAAAATGCGCTTTTCTCGCGAGAAACGCATATTTTTGCAAACATGGCTTGGAACACACAGAAAAGCTTGGAAACATGCTGATTCGACTTAGAAAATTATATTTGGTCCAAGTGTAAATTAATCCCAGAAAAAGTCCACTCTTTGAACCCTCCCCGACACAGGATTTGCGAAAATGCGCTTTTCTCGCCGAGAAACGCATATTTTTGCAAAACATGGATTTGAACACACAGAAAAGCTTGGAAACATATTAATTCGACTTAGAAAAATATATTTGGTCCAATTTTAACTTTATCCCAGCAAAAGGCCACTCTTTGAACCCTCCCCGACAGGATTTGCGAAAATGCGCTTTTCTCGCCGAGAAACGCATATTTTTAAAAACATGGCTTGGAACACACAGAAAAGCTTGGAAACATGCTGATTCGACTTACAAAAATATATTTGGTCCAATTGTAACTTAATCCCAGCAAAAGGCCACTCTTTGAACCCTCCCCGACAGGATTTGCGAAATGCGCTTTTCTCGCCGAGAAACGCATATTTTTGCAAACATGGCTTGGAACACAGAAATGCTTGGAAACATATTAATTCGACTTAGAAAAATATATTTGGTCCAATTTTAACTTAATCCCAGCAAAAGGCCACTCTTTGAACCCTCCCCGACAGGATTTGCGAAAATGCGCTTTTCTCGCCGAGAAACGCATATTTTTGCAAACATGGCTTGGAACACACAGAAAAGCTTGGAAACATGCTGAATCAACTTAGAAAAATATATTTGGTGCAATTTTAACTTAATCCCAGCAAAAGGCCACTCTTTGAACCCTCCCCGACAGGATTTGCGAAAATGCGCTTTTCTCGCCGATAAACGCATATTTTTGCAAACATGGCTTGGAACACACAGAAAAGCTTGGAAACATGCTTATTCGTATTTGAAAAATATATTTGGTCCAATTTTAACTTAATCCCAGCAAAAGGCCACTCTTTGAACCCTCCCCGACAGGATTTGCGAAAATGCGCTTTTCTCGCCGAGAAACGCATATTTTTAAAAACATGGCTTGGAACACACAGAAAAGCTTGGAAACATGCTGATTCGACTTAGAAAAATATAGTTGGTCCAATTGTAACTTAATCGCAGCAAAAGGCCACTCTTTGAACCCTCCCCGACAGGATTTGCGAAATGCGCTTTTCTCGCCGAGAAACGCATATTTTTGCAAAAACATGGCTTGGAACACACAGAACAGCTTGGAAACATCCTCATTCGACTTAGAAAAATATATTTGGTCCAATTTTAACTTAATCCCAGCAAAAGGCCACTCTTTGAACCCTCCCCGACAGGATTTGCGAAAATGCGCTTTTCTCGCCGAGAAACGCATATTTTTGCAAACATGGCTTGGAACACACAGAAAAGCTTGGAAACATATTAATTCGACTTAGAAAAATATATTTGGTCCAATTTTAACTTAATCCCAGCAAAAGGCCACTCTTTGAACCCTCCCCGACAGGATTTGCGAAAATGCGCTTTTCTTTCCGAGAAACGCATATTTTTGCAAACATGGCTTGGAACACACAAAAGCTTGGAAACATATTAATTCGACTTAGAAAAATATATTTGGTCCAATTTTAACTTAATCCCAGCAAAAGGCCACTCTTTGAACCCTCCCCGACAGGATTTGCGAAAATGCGCTTTTCTCGCCGAGAAACGCATATTTTTTTTAAAAACATGGCTTAGAACACACAGAAAAGCTTGGAAACATGAGGATTCGACTTAGAAAAATATATTTGGTCCAATTGTAACTTAATCCCAGCAAAAGGCCACTCTTTGAACCCTCCCCGACAGGATTTGCGAAATGCGCTTTTCTCGCCGAGAAACGCATATTTTTGCAAACATGGCTTGGAACACACAGAAAAGCTTGGAAACATGCTAATCCGACTTAGAAAAATATATTTGGTCCAATTTAACTTAATCCCAGCAAAAGGCCACTCTTTGAACCCTCCCCGACAGGATTTGCGAAATGCGCTTTTCTCGCCGAGAAACGCATATTTTTGCAAACATGGCTTGGAACACACAGAAAAGCTTGGAAACATGCTGATTCGACTTAGAAAAATATTTGTTCCAATTGTAACTTAATCCCAGCAAAAGGCCACTCTTTGAACCCTCCCCGACAGGATTTGCGAAATGCGCTTTTCTCGCCGAGAAACGCATATTTTTGCAAACATGGCTTGGAACACACAGAAAAGCTTGGAAACATGGTAATTCGACTTAGAAAAATATATTTGGTCTAAATTTAACTTTATCCCAGCAAAAGGCCACTCATTGAACCCTCCCCGACAGGATTTGCGAAATGCGCTTTTCTCGCCGAGAAACGCATATTTTTGCAAAACATGGCTTGGAACACAGAGAAAAGCTTGGAAACATGCTAATTCGTATTTGAAAAATATATTTGGTCTAATTTTAACTTAATCCCAGCAAAAGGCCACTCTTTGAACCCTCCCCGACAGGATTTGCGAAATGCGCTTTTCTCGCCGAGAAACGCATATTTTTGCAAAACATGGCTTGGAACACACAGAAATGCTTGGAAACATATTAATTCGACTTAGAAAAATATATTTGGTCCAATTTTAACTTAATCCCAGCAAAAGGCCACTCTTTGAACCCTCCCCGACAGGATTTGCGAAAATGCGCTTTTCTCGCCGAGAAACGCATATTTTTGAAAACATGGCTTGGAACACACAGAAAAGCTTGGAAACATGCTGATTCGACTTAGAAAAATATATTTGGTCCAATTTTAACTTAATCCCAGCAAAAGGCCACTCTTTGAACCCTCCCCGACAGGATTTGCGAAAATGCGCTTTTCTCGCCGAGAAACGCATATTTTTGCAAACATGGCTTGGAACACACAGAAAAGCTTGGAAACATATTAATTCGACTTAGAAAAATATATTTGGTCCAATTTTAACTTAATCCCAGCAAAAGGCCACTCTTTGAACCCTCCCCGACAGGATTTGCGAAAATGCGCTTTTCTCGAACGAGAAACGCATATTTTTGCAAAATGGCTTGGAACACACAGAAAAGCTTGGAAACATTTATATTTGGTCCAATTGTAACTTAATCCCAGCAAAAGGCCACTCTTTGAACCCTCCCCGACAGGATTTGCGAAAATGCGCTTTTCTCGCCGAGAAACGCATATTTTTGCAAAACATGGCTTGGAACACACAGAACAGCTTGGAAACATGCTAATTCGACTTAGAAAAATATATTTGGTCCAATTTTAACTTAATCCCAGCAAAAGGCCACTCTTTGAACCCTCCCCGACAGGATTTGCGAAAATGCGCTTTTCTCGCCGAGAAACGCATATTTTTGCAAACATGGCTTGGAACACACAGAAAAGCTTGGAAACATATTAATTCGACTTAGAAAAATATATTTGGTCCAATTTTAACTTAATCCCAGCAAAAGGCCACTCTTTGAACCCTCCCCGACAGGATTTGCGAAAATGCGCTTTTCTCGCCGAGAAACGCATATTTTTGCAAACATGGCTTGGAACACACAGAAAAGCTTGGAAACATGCTGATTCGACTTAGAAAAATATATTTGGTCCAATTGTAACTTAATCCCAGCAAAAGGCCACTCTTTGAACCCTCCCCGACAGGATTTGCGAAAATGCGCTTTTCTCGCCGAGAAACGCATATTTTTGCAAACATGGCTTGGAACACACAGAAAAGCTTGGAAACATGCTGATTCGACTTAGAAAAATATATTTGGTCCAATTGTAACTTAATCCCAGCAAAAGGCCACTCTTTGAACCCTCCCCGACAGGATTTGCGACAATGCGCTTTTCTCGCCGAGAAACGCATATTTTTAAAAACATGACTTGGAACACACAGAAAAGCTTGGAAACATATTAATTCGACTCATAAAAATATATTTGGTCCAATTTTTGCTTTATCCCAGCAAAAGGCCACTCTTTGAACCCTCCCCGACAGGATTTGCGAAAATGCGCTTTTCTCGCCGAGAAACGCATATTTTTGCAAACATGGCTTGGAACACACAGAAAAGCTTGGAAACATGCTGATTCGACTTAGAAAAATATATTTGGTCCAATTGTAACTTAATCCCAGCAAAAGGCCACTCTTTGAACCCTCCCCGACAGGATTTGCGAAAATGCGCTTTTCTCGCCGAGAAACGCATATTTTTGCAAACATGGCTTGGAACACACAGAAAAGCTTGGAAACATGCTGATTCGACTTAGAAAAATATATTTGGTCCAATTGTAACTTAATCCCAGCAAAAGGCCACTCTTTGAACCCTCCCCGACAGGATTTGCGAAATGCGCTTTTCTCGCCAAGAAACGCATATTTTTGCAAACATGGCTTGGAACACACAGAAAAGCTTGGAAACATGCTAATTCGACTTAGAAAAATATATTTGGTCCAATTTTAACTTAATCCCAGCAAAAGGCCACTCTTTGAACCCTCCCCGACAGGATTTGCGAAAATGCGCTTTTCTCGCCGAGAAACGCATATTTTTGCAAACATGGCTTGGAACACACAGAAAAGCTTGGAAACATATTAATTCGACTTAGAAAAATATATTTGGTCCAATTTTAACTTAATCCCAGCAAAAGGCCACTCTTTGAACCCTCCCCGACAGGATTTGCGAAAATGCGCTTTTCTCGCCGAGAAACGCATATTTTTAAAAACATGGCTTGGAACACACAGAAAAGCTTGGAAACATGCTAATTCGACTTAGAAAAATATATTTGGTCCAATTTTAACTTAATCCCAGCAAAAGGCCACTCTTTGAACCCTCCCCGACAGGATTTGCGAAAATGCGCTTTTCTCGCCGAGAAACGCATATTTTTGCAAACATGGCTTGGAACACACAGAAAAGCTTGGAAACATGCTGATTCGACTTAGAAAAATATATTTGGTCCAATTCTAACTTAATCCCAGCAAAAGGCCACTCTTTGAACCCTCCCCGACAGGATTTGCGAAAATGCGCTTTTCTCGCCGAGAAACGCATATTTTTGCAAACATGGCTTGGAACACACAGAAAAGCTTGGAAACATGCTAATTCGACTTAGAAAAATATATTTGGTCCAAATTTAACTTAATCCCAGCAAAAGGCCACACTTTGAACCCTCCCCACAGGATTTGCGAAAATGCGCTTTTCTCGCCGAGAAAGGCATATTTTTGCAAACATGTCTTGGAACACCCAGTAAAGCTTGGAAACATATTAATTCGACTTAGAAAAATATATTTGGTCCAATTTTAACTTAATCCCAGCAAAAGGCCACTCTTTGAACCCTCCCCGACAGGATTTGCGAAAATGCGCTTTTCTCGCCGAGAAACGCATATTTTTGCAAACATGGCTTGGAACACACAGAAAAGCTTGGAAACATGCTGATTCGACTTAGAAAAATATATTTGGTCCAATTGTAACTTAATCCCAGCAAAAGGCCACTCTTTGAACCCTCCCCGACAGGATTTGCGAAAATGCGCTTTTTTCGCCGAGAAACGCATATTTTTGCAACCATGGCTTGGAACACACAGAAAAGCTTGGAAACATGCTTATTCGACTTAGAAAAATATATTTGGTCCAATTGTAACTTAATCCCAGCAAAAGGCCACTCTTTGAACCCTCCCCGACAGGATTTGCGAAAATGCGCTTTTCTCGCCGAGAAACGCATATTTTTGCAAACATGGCTTGGAACACACAGAAAAGCTTGGAAACATGCTTATTCGACTTAGAAAAATATATTTGGTCCAATTTTAACTTAATCCCAGCAAAAGGCCACTCTTTGAACCCTCCCCGACAGGATTTGCGAAAATGCGCTTTTCTCGCCGAGAAACGCATATTTTTGCAAACATGGCTTGGAACACACAGAAAAGCTTGGAAACATATTAATTCGACTTAGAAAAATATATTTGGTCCAATTTTAACTTAATCCCAGCAAAAGGCCACTCTTTGAACCCTCCCCGACAGGATTTGCGAAAATGCGCTTTTCTCGCCGAGAAACGCATATTTTTGCAAACATGGCTTGGAACACACAGAAAAGCTTGGAAACATGCTGATTCGACTTAGAAAAATATATTTGGTCCAATTTTAACTTAATCCCAGCAAAAGGCCACTCTTTGAACCCTCCCCGACAGGATTTGCGTAAATGCGCTTTTCGCCGAGAAACGCATATTTTTGCAAACATGGCTTGGAACACACAGAAAAGCTTGGAAACATGCTGATTCGACTTAGAAAAATATATTTTGTCCAATTGTAACTTAATCCCAGCAAAAGGCCACTCTTTGAACCCTCCCCGACAGGATTTGCGAAAATGCGCTTTTCTCGCCGAGAAACGCATATTTTTGCAAACATGGCTTGGAACACACAGAAAAGCTTGGAAACATGCTGATTCGACTTAGAAAAATATATTTGGTCCAATTTTAACTTAATCCCAGCAAAAGGCCACTCTTTGAACCCTCCCCGACAGGATTTGCGAAAATGCGCTTTTCTCGCCGAGAAACGCATATTTTTGCAAACATGTCTTGGAACACACAGAAAAGCTTGGAAACATATTAATTTGACTTAGAAAAATATATTTTGTCCAATTTTAACTTAATCCCAGCAAAAGGCCACTCTTTGAACCCTCCCCGACAGGATTTGCGAAAATGCGCTTTTCTCGCCGAGAAACGCATATTTTTGCAAACATGGCTTGGAACACACAGAAAAGCTTGGAAACATGCTGATTCGACTTAGAAAAATATATTTGGTCCAATTGTAACTTAATCCCAGCAAAAGGCCACTCTTTGAACCCTCCCCGACAGGATTTGCGAAATGCGCTTTTCTCGCCGAGAAACGCATATTTTTGCAAAACATGGCTTGGAACACACAGAAAAGCTTGGAAACTTGCTAATTAGACTTAGAAAAATATATTTGTTCCAATTTTAACTTAATCCCAGCAAAAGGCCACTCTTTGAACCCTCCCCGACAGGATTTGCGAAATGCGCTTTTCTCGCCGAGAAACGCTTATTTTTTCAAACATGGCTTGGAACACACAGAAAAGCTTGGAAACATGCTGATTCGACTTAGAAAAATATATTTGGTCCAATTTTAACTTAATCCCAGCAAAAGGCCACTCTTTGAACCCTCCCCGACAGGATTTGCGAAATGCGCTTTTCGCGCGAGAAACGCATATTTTTGCAAAAACATGGCTTGGAACACACAGAAAAGCTTGGAAACATGCTGATTCGACTTAGAAAAATATATTTGGTCCAATTGTAACTTAATCCCAGCAAAAGGCCACTCTTTGAACCCTCCCCGACAGGATTTGCGAAAAAGCGCTTTTCACGCCGAGAAAAGCATATTTTTGCAAAAACATGTCTTGGAACACACAGAAAAGCTTGGAAACATGCTTATTCGACTTAGAAAAATATATTTGGTCCAATTTTAACTTAATCCCAGCAAAAGGCCACTCTTTGAACCCTCCCCGACAGGATTTGCGAAAATGCGCTTTTCTCGCCGAGAAACGCATATTTTTGCAAAAATGGCTTGGAACACACAGAAATGCTTGGAAACATATTAATTCGACTTAGAAAAATATATTTGGTCCAATTTTAACTTAATCCCAGCAAAAGGCCACTCTTTGAACCCTCCCCGACAGGATTTGCGAAAATGCGCTTTTCTCGCCGAGAAACGCATATTTTTGCAAAAAGATGGCTTGGAACACACAGAAAAGCTTGGAAACATGCTAATTCGACTTAGAAAAATATATTTGGTCCAATTTTAACTTAATCCCAGCAAAAGGCCACTCTTTGAACCCTCCCCGACAGGATTTGCGAAAATGCGCTTTTCTCGCCGAGAAACGCATATTTTTGCAACCATGGCTTGGAACACACAGAAATGCTTGGAAACATGCTGATTCGACTTAGAAAAATATATTTGGTCCAATTGTAACTTAATCCCAGCAAAAGGCCACTCTTTGAACCCTCCCCGACAGGATTTGCGAAAATGCGCTTTTCTCGCCGAGAAACGCATATTTTTGCAAACATGGCTTGGAACACACAGAAAAGCTTGGAAACATGCTAATTCGACTTAGAAAAATATATTTGGTCCAATTTTAACTTAATCCCAGCAAAAGGCCACTCTTTGAACCCTCCCCGACAGGATTTGCGAAAATGCGCTTTTCTCGCCGAGAAACGCATATTTTTGCAAACATGGCTTGGAACACACAGAAAAGCTTGGAAACATATTAATTCGACTTAGAAAAATATATTTGGTCCAATTGTAACTTAATCCCAGCAAAAGGCCACTCTTTGAACCCTCCCCGACAGCATTTGCGAAATGCGCTTTTCTCGCCGAGAAACGCATATTTTTGCAAACATGGCTTGGAACACACAGAAAAGCTTGGAAACATGCTGATTCGACTTAGAAAAATATATTTGGTCCAATTGTAACTTAATCCCAGCAAAAGGCCACTCTTTGAACCCTCCCCGACAGGATTTGCGAAAATGCGCTTTTCTCGCCGAGAAACGCATATTTTTTTAAAAACATGGCTTGGAACACACAGAAAAGCTTGGAAACATGCTGATTCGACTTAGAAAAATATATTTGGTCCAATTGTAACTTAATCCCAGCAAAAGGCCACTCTTTGAACCCTCCCCGACAGGATTTGCGAAAATGCGCTTTTCTCGCCGAGAAACGCATATTTTTGCAAACATGGCTTGGAACACACAGAAAAGCTTGGAAACATATTAATTCGACTTAGAAAAATATATTTGGTCCAATTTTAACTTAATCCCAGCAAAAGGCCACTCTTTGAACCCTCCCCGACAGGATTTGCGAAAATGCGCTTTTCTCGCCGAGAAACGCATATTTTTGCAAACATGGCTTGGAACACACAGAAAAGCTTGGAAACATGCTGATTCGACTTAGAAAAATATATTTGGTCCAATTGTAACTTAATCCCAGCAAAAGGCCACTCTTTGAACCCTCCCCGACAGGATTTGCGAAAATGCGCTTTTCTCGCCGAGAAACGCATATTTTTGCAAACATGGCTTGGAACACACAGAAAAGCTTGGAAACATTATTATTCGACTTAGAAAAATATATTTGGTCCAATTTTAACTTAATCCCAGCAAAAGGCCACTCTTTGAACCCTCCCCGACAGGATTTGCGAAAATGCGCTTTTCTCGCCGAGAAACGCATATTTTTAAAAACATGGCTTGGAACACACAGAAAAGCTTGGAAACATGCTGAATTCGACTTAAAATATATTTGGTCCAATTGTAACTTAATCCCAGCAAAAGGCCACTCTTTGAACCCTCCCCGACAGGATTTGCGAAAATGCGCTTTTCTCGCCGAGAAACGCATATTTTTGCAAACATGGCTTGGAACACACAGAAAAGCTTGGAAACATGCTAATTCGACTTAGAAAAATATATTTGGTCCAATTTAACTTTATCCCAGCAAAAGGCCACTCTTTGAACCCTCCCCGACAGGATTTGCGAAAATGCGCTTTTCTCGCCGAGAAACGCATATTTTTGCAAACATGGCTTGGAACACACAGAAAAGCTTGGAAACATGCTAATTCGACTTAGAAAAATATATTTGGTCCAATTTTAACTTAATCCCAGCAAAAGGCCACTCTTTGAACCCTCCCCGACAGGATTTGCGAAAATGCGCTTTTCTCGCCGAGAAACGCATATTTTTGCAAACATGGCTTGGAACACACAGAAAAGCTTGGAAACATGCTAATTCGACTTAGTTTGGTCCAATTGTAACTTAAACCCAGCAAAAGCCCACTCTTTGAACCCTCCTCGACAGGATTTGCGAAAATGCGCTTTTCTCGCCGAGAAACGCATATTTTTGCAAACATGTCTTGGAACACACAGGAAAGCATGCACACATGCTGAATTCGACTTAGAAAAATATATTTGGTCCAATTGGAACTTAATCCCAGCAAAAGGCCACTCTTTGAACCCTCCCCGACAGGATTTGCGAAAATGCGCTTTTCTCGCCGAGAAACGCATATTTTTGCAAACATGGCTTGGAACACACAGAAAAGCTTGGAAACATGCTGAATTCGACTTAGAAAAATATATTTGGTCCAATTTAACTTAATCCCAGCAAAAGGCCACTCTTTGAACCCTCCCCGACAGGATTTGCGAAAATGCGCTTTTCTCGCCGAGAAACGCATATTTTTGCAAAACATGGCTTGGAACACACAGAAATGCTTGGAAACATATTAATTCGACTTAGAAAATATATTTGGTCCAATTTTAACTTAATCCCAGCAAAAGGCCACTCTTTGAACCCTCCCCGACAGGATTTGCGAAAATGCGCTTTTCTCGCCGAGAAACGCATATTTTTGCCAACATGGCTTGGAACACACAGAAAAGCTTGGAAACATGCTGATTCGACTTAGAAAAATATATTTGGTCCAATTGTAACTTAATCCCAGCAAAAGGCCACTCTTTGAACCCTCCCCGACAGGATTTGCGAAAATGCGCTTTTCTCGCCGAGAAACGCATATTTTTGCAACCATGGCTTGGAACACACAGAAAAGCTTGGAAACATATTAATTCGACTTAGAAAAATATATTTGGTCCAATTTTAACTTAATCCCAGCAAAAGGCCACTCTTTGAACCCTCCCCGACAGGATTTGCGAAAATGCGCTTTTCTCGCCGAGAAACGCATATTTTTCAAAACATGGCTTGGAACACACAGAAAAGCTTGGAAACATGCTAATTCGACTTAGAAAAAAATATATTTGGTCCAATTTTAACTTAATCCCAGCAAAAGGCCACTCTTTGAACCCTCCCCGACAGGATTTGCGAAAATGCGCTTTTCTCGAGAAACGCATATTTTTGCAAAAACATGGCTTGGAACACACAGAAAAGCTTGGAAACATGCTAATTCGACTTAGAAAAATAAATTTGGTCCAAATATAACTTAATCCCAGCAAAAGCCCACTCTTAGAACCATCCCCGACAGGATTGGCTAAATGCGCTTTTCTCGCCGAGAAACGCATATTTTTGCAAACATGGCTTGGAACACACAGAAAAGCTTGGAAACATGCTGATTCGACATAGAAAAATATATTTTGTAAAATTGTAACTTAATCCCAGCAAAAGGCCACTCTTTGAACCCTCCCCGACAGGATTTGCGAAATTGCGCTTTTCTCGCCGAGAAACGCATATTTTTGCAAACATGGCTTGGAACACACAGAAAAGCTTGGAAACATATTAATTCGACTTAGAAAAATATATTTGGTCCAATTTTAACTTTATCCCAGCAAAAGGCCACTCTTTGAACCCTCCCCGACAGGATTTGCGAAAATGCGCTTTTCTCGCCGAGAAACGCATATTTTTGCAAACATGGCTTGGAACACACAGAAAAGCTTGGAAACATGCTGATTCGACTTAGAAAAATATATTTGGTCCAATTGTAACTTAATCCCAGCAAAAGGCCACTCTTTGAACCCTCCCCGACAGGATTTGCGAAAATGCGCTTTTCTCGCCGAGAAACGCATATTTTTGCAAACATGGCTTGGAACACACAGAAAAGCTTGGAAACATATTAATTCGACTTAGAAAAATATATTTGGTCCAATTTTAACTTTATCCCAGCAAAAGGCCACTCTTTGAACCCTCCCCGACAGGATTTGCGAAAATGCGCTTTTCTCGCCGAGAAACGCATATTTTTGCAAACATGGCTTGGAACACACAGAAAAGCTTGGAAACATGCTGATTCGACTTAGAAAAATATTTGGTCCAATTGTAACTTAATCCCAGCAAAAGGCCACTCTTTGAACCCTCCCCGACAGGATTTGCGAAAATGCGCTTTTCTCGCCGAGAAACGCATATTTTTGCAAAAACATGGCTTGGAACTCACAGAAAAGCTTGGAAACATGTTTATTCGACTTAGAAAAATATATTTGGTCCAATTTTAACTTAATCCCAGCAAAAGGCCACTCTTTGAACCCTCCCCGACAGGATTTGCGAAAATGCGCTTTTCTCGCCGAGAAACGCATATTTTTAAAAACATGGCTTGGAACTCACAGAAAAGCTTGGAAACATAATAATTCGACTTAGAAAAATATATATTTGGTCCAATTTTAACTTAATCCCAGCAAAAGGCCACTCTTTGAACCCTCCCCGACAGGATTTGCGAAAATGCGCTTTTCTCGCCGAGAAACGCATATTTTTGCAAACATGGCTTGGAACACACAGAAAAGCTTGGAAACATAATAATTAGACTTAGAAAAATATATTTGGTCCAATTGTAACTTAATCCCAGCAAAAGGCCACTCTTTGAACCCTCCCCGACAGGATTTGCGAAAATGCGCTTTTCTCGCCGAGAAACGCATATTTTTGCAAACATGGCTTGGAACACACAGAAATGCTTGGAAACATATTAATTCGACTTAGAAAAATATATTTGGTCCAATTTTAACTTAATCCCAGCAAAAGGCCACTCTTTGAACCCTCCCCGACAGGATTTGCGAAAATGCGCTTTTCTCGCCGAGAAACGCATATTTTTGAAAACATGGCTTGGAACACACAGAAAAGCTTGGAAACATGCTAATTCGACTTAGAAAAATATATTTGGTCCAATTGTAACTTAATCCCAGCAAAAGGCCACTCTTTGAACCCTCCCCGACAGGATTTGCGAAAATGCGCTTTTCTCGCCGAGAAACGCATATTTTTGCAAACATGGCTTGGAACACACAGAAAAGCTTGGAAACATTATGATTCGACTTAGAAAAATATATTTGGTCCAATTGTAACTTAATCCCAGCAAAAGGCCACTCTTTGAACCCTCCCCGACAGGATTTGCGAAAATGCGCTTTTCTCGCCGAGAAACGCATATTTTTGCAAACATGGCTTGGAACACACAGAAAAGCTTGGAAACATGCTGATTCGACTTAGAAAAATATATTTGGTCCAATTGTAACTTAATCCCAGCAAAAGGCCACTCTTTGAACCCTCCCCGACAGGATTTGCGAAAATGCGCTTTTCTCGCCGAGAAACGCATATTTTTGCAAACAATGAGCTTGAAACACACAGATAAGCTTGGAAACATAATAATTATACTTAGAAAAATATATTTGGTCATTTTTTAACTTAATCCCAGCAAAAGGCCACTCTTTGAACCCTCCCCGACAGGATTTGCGAAAATGCGCTTTTCTCGCCGAGAAACGCATATTTTTGCAAACATGGCTTGGAACACACAGAAAAGCTTGGAAACATGCTGATTCGACTTAGAAAAATATATTTGGTCCAATTTTAACTTAATCCCAGCAAAAGGCCACTCTTTGAACCCTCCCCGACAGGATTTGCGAAAATGCGCTTTTCTCGCCGAGAAACGCATATTTTTGCAAAACATGGCTTGGAACACACAGAAAAGCTTGGAAACATGCTTAATTCGACTTAGAAAAATATATTTGGTCTAATTTTAACTTAATCCCAGCAAAAGGCCACTCTTTGAACCCTCCCCGACAGGATTTGCGAAATTGCGCTGTTCTCGCCGAGAAACGCATATTTTTGCAAAACATGGCTTGGAACACACAGAAAAGCTTGGAAACATGCTAATTCGACTTAGAAAAATATATTTGGTCCAATTTTAACTTAATCCCAGCAAAAGGCCACTCTTTGAACCCTCCCCGACAGGATTTGCGAAATGCGCTTTTCTCGCCGAGAAACGCATATTTTTGCAAACATGGCTTGGAACACACAGAAAAGCTTGGAAACATGCTGAATTCGACTTAGAAAAATATATTTGGTCCAATTTTAACTTAATCCCAGCAAAAGGCCACTCTTTGAACCCTCCCCGACAGGATTTGCGAAAATGCGCTTTTCTCGCCGAGAAACGCATATTTTTGCAAAACATGGCTTGGAACACACAGAAAAGCTTGGAAACATGCTAATTCGACTTAGAAAAATATATTTGGTCAATTTTAACTTTATCCCAGCAAAAGGCCACTCTTTGAACCCTCCCCGACAGGATTTGCGAAAAATGCGCTTTTCTCGCCGAGAAACGCATATTTTTGCAAAACATGGCTTGGAACACACAGAAAAGCTTGGAAACATGCTGAATTCGACTTAGAAAAATATATTTGGTCCAATTGTAACTTAATCCCAGCAAAAGGCCACTCTTTGAACCCTCCCCGACAGGATTTGCGAAAATGCGCTTTTCTCGCCGAGAAACGCATATTTATGAAAACATGGGTTGGAACACACAGTAAAGCTTGGAAACAGGCTGAATTCGACTTAGAAAAATATATTTGGTCCAATTGTAACTTAATCCCAGCAAAAGGCCACTCTTTGAACCCTCCCCGACAGGATTTGCGAAAATGCGCTTTTCTCGCCAGAAACGCATATTTTTGCAAAAACATGGCTTGGAACACACAGAAAAGATTGGAAACATGCTAATTCGACTTAGAAACAAATATTTGGTCCAATTTTAAATAAATCCCAGCAAAAGGCCACTCTTTGAACCCTCCCCGACAGGATTTGCGAAAATGCGCTTTTCTCGCCGAGAAACGCATATTTTTGCAACCATGGCTTGGAACACACAGAAATGCTTGGAAACATATTAATTCGACTTAGAAAAATATATTTGGTCCAATTTTAACTTAATCCCAGCAAAAGGCCACTCTTTGAACCCTCCCCGACAGGATTTGCGAAAATGCGCTTTTCTCGCCGAGAAACGCATATTTTTTAAAACATGGCTTGGAACACACAGAAATGCTTGGAAACATTCTTATTCGACTTAGAAAAATATATTTGGTCCAATTTTAACTTAATCCCAGCAAAAGGCCACTCTTTGAACCCTCCCCGACAGGATTTGCGAAAATGCGCTTTTCTCGAGAAACGCATATTTTTGCAAAACATGGCTTGGAACACACAGAAAAGCTTGGAAACAAGCTGATTCGACTTAGAAAAATATATTTGGTCCAATTTTAACTTAATCCCAGCAAAAGGCCACTCTTTGAACCCTCCCCGACAGGATTTGCGAAATGCGCTTTTCTCGCCGAGAAACGCATATTTTTTCAAAAATGTCTTGGAACACACAGAAAAGCTTGGAAACCTGCTAATTCGACTTAGAAAAATATATTTGGTCCAATTTAACTTAATCCCAGCAAAGGCCCACTCTTTGAACCCTCCCCGACAGGATTTGCGAAAATGCGCTTTTCTCGCCGAGAAACGCATATTTTTGCAAACATGTCTTGGAACACACAGAAAAGCTTGGAAACATATTAATTTGACTTAGAAAAATATATTTTGTCCAATTTTAACTTAATCCCAGCAAAAGGCCACTCTTTGAACCCTCCCCGACATGATTTGCGAAAATGCGCTTTTCTCGCCGATAAACGCATATTTTTGCAAACATGGCTTGGAACACACAGAAATGCTTGGACACATGCTAATTCGACTCAGAAAAATATATTTGGTCCTAGTTTAACTTAATCCCAGCAAAAGGCCACTCTTTGAACCCTCCCAGACAGGATTTGCGAAAATGCGCTTTTCTCGCCGATAAACGCATATTTTTGCAAACATGGCTTGGAACACACAGAAAAGCTTGGAAACATGCTGATTCGACTTAGAAAAATATATTTGGTCCAATTGTAACTTAATCCCAGCAAAAGGCCACTCTTTGAACCCTCCCCGACAGGATTTGCGAAAATGCGCTTTTCTCGCCGAGAAACGCATATTTTTGCAAAAATGTCTTGGAACACACAGAAAAGCTTGGAAACATGCTAATTCGACTTAGAAAAATATATTTGGTCCAATTGTAACTTAATCCCAGCAAAAGGCCACTCTTTGAACCCTCCCCGACAGGATTTGCGAAAATGCGCTTTTCTCTCGCCGAGAACGCATATTTTTGCAAAACATGGCTTGGAACACACAGAAAAGCTTGGAAACATGCTAATTCGACTTAGAAAAATATATTTGGTCCAATTGTAACTTAATCCCAGCAAAAGGCCACTCTTTGAACCCTCCCCGACAGGATTTGCGAAAATGCGCTTTTCTCGCCGAGAAACGCATATTTTTTCAAAACATGGCTTGGAACACACCCAAAAGCTTGGAAACATGCTAATTCGACTTAGAAAAATATATTTGGTCCAATTTTAACTTAATCCCAGCAAAAGGCCACTCTTTGAACCCTCCCCGACAGGATTTGCGAAAATGCGCTTTTCTCGCCGAGAAACGCATATTTTTGCAAACATGGCTTGGAACACACAGAAAAGCTTGGAAACATGCTGATTCGACTTAGAAAAATATATTTGGTCCAATTGTAACTTAATCCCAGCAAAAGGCCACTCTTTGAACCCTCCCCGACAGGATTTGCGAAATGCGCTTTTCTCGCCGAGAAACGCATATTTTTGCAAACATGGCTTGGAACACACAGAAAAGCTTGGAAACATGCTGAATCGACTTAGAAAAATATATTTGGTCCAATTGTAACTTAATCCCAGCAAAAGGCCACTCTTTGAACCCTCCCCGACAGGATTTGCGAAAATGCGCTTTTCTCGCCGAGAAACGCATATTTTTGCAAACATGTCTTGGAACACACAGAAAAGCTTGGAAACATGCTAATTCGACTTAGAAAAATATATTTGGTCCAATTTTAACTTAATCCCAGCAAAAGGCCACTCTTTGAACCCTCCCCGACAGGATTTGCGAAAATGCGCTTTTCTCGCCGAGAAACGCATATTTTTAAAAACATGGCTTGGAACACACAGAAAAGCTTGGAAACATGCTGATTCGACTTAGAAAAATATATTTGGTCCAATTTTAACTTAATCCCAGCAAAAGGCCACTCTTTGAACCCTCCCCGACAGGATTTGCGAAAATGCGCTTTTCGCCGAGAAAAAGCATATTTTTGCAAACATGGCTTGGAACACACAGAAAAGCTTGGAAACATGCTTAATTCGACTTAGAAAAATATATTTGGTCCAATTTTAACTTAATCCCAGCAAAAGGCCACTCTTTGAACCCTCCCCGACAGGATTTGCGAAAATGCGCTTTTCTCGCCGAGAAACGCATATTTTTGCAAAACATGGCTTGGAACACACAGAAAAGCTTGGAGACATGCTGATTCGACTTAGAAAAATATATTTGGTCCAATTTTAACTTAATCCCAGCAAAAGGCCACTCTTTGAACCCTCCCCGACAGGATTTGCGAAATGCGCTTTTCTCGCCGAGAAACGCATATTTTTGCAAAACATGGCTTGGAACACACAGAAAAGCTTGGAAACATGCTGATTCGACTTAGAAAAATATATTTGGTCCAATTTAACTTAATCCCAGCAAAAGGCCACTCTTTGAACCCTCCCCGACAGGATTTGCGAAATGCGCTTTTCTCGCCGAGAAACGCATATTTTTGCAAAAACATGGCTTGGAACACACAGAAAAGCTTGGAAACATGCTAATTCGACTTAGAAAAATATATTTGGTCCAATTTTAACTTAATCCCAGCAAAAGGCCACTCTTTGAACCCTCCCCGACAGGATTTGCGAAAATGCGCTTTTCTCGCCGAGAAACGCATATTTTTGCAAACATGGCTTGGAACACACAGAAAAGCTTGGAAACATGCTGATTCGACTTACAAAAATATATGTAACTTAATCCCAGCAAAAGGCCACTCTTTGAACCCTCCCCGACAGGATTTGCGCAAATGCGCTTTTCTCGCCGAGAAACGCATATTTTTGCAAACATGGCTTGGAACACACAGAAAAGCTTGGAAACATGCTGATTCGACTTAGAAAAATATATTTGGTCCAATTTTAACTTAATCCCAGCAAAAGGCCACTCTTTGAACCCTCCCCGACAGGATTTGCGAAAATGCGCTTTTCTCGCCGAGAAACGCATATTTTTGCAAACATGGCTTGGAACACACAGAAAAGCTTGGAAACATGCTTATTCGACTTAGAAAAATATATTTGGTCCAATTTTAACTTAATCCCAGCAAAAGGCCACTCTTTGAACCCTCCCCGACAGGATTTGCGAAAATGCGCTTTTCTCGCCGAGAAACGCATATTTTTAAAAACATGGCTTGGAACACACAGAAAAGCTTGGAAACATGCTGAATTCGACTTAGAAAAATATATTTGGTCCAATTGTAACTTAATCCCAG
This sequence comes from Decapterus maruadsi, assembly GCA_030347415.2. Classification (NCBI taxonomy): domain Eukaryota; kingdom Metazoa; phylum Chordata; class Actinopteri; order Carangiformes; family Carangidae; genus Decapterus; species Decapterus maruadsi. Next base: position 15,096 of record JARUPV020000104.1, on the reverse strand, counting down.
CAAAAGGCCACTCTTTGAACCCTCCCCGACAGGATTTGCGAAATGCGCTTTTCTCGCCGAGAAACGCATATTTTTGCAAACATGGCTTGGAACACACAGAAAAGCTTGGAAACATATTAATTTGACTTAGAAAAATATATTTTGTCCAATTTTAACTTAATCCCAGCAAAAGGCCACTCTTTGAACCCTCCCCGACAGGATTTGCGAAAATGCGCTTTTCTCGCCGAGAAACGCATATTTTTGCACAAACATGGCTTGGAACACACAGAAAAGCTTGGAAACATGCTGATTCGACTTAGAAAAATATATTTGGTCCAATTGTAACTTAATCCCAGCAAAAGGCCACTCTTTGAACCCTCCCCGACAGGATTTGCGAAAATGCGCTTTTCTCGCCGAGAAACGCATATTTTTAAAAACATGGCTTGGAACACACAGAAATGCTTGGAAACATATTAATTCGACTTAGAAAAATATATTTGGTCCAATTTTAACTTAATCCCAGCAAAAGGCCACTCTTTGAACCCTCCCCGACAGGATTTGCGAAAATGCGCTTTTCTCGCCGAGAAACGCATATTTTTGCAAAAAAAAGCATGGCTTGGAACACACAGAAAAGCTTGGAAACATTCTTATTCGACTTAGAAAAATATATTTGGTCCAATTTTAACTTAATCCCAGCAAAAGGCCACTCTTTGAACCCTCCCCGACAGGATTTGCGAAAATGCGCTTTTCTCGCCGAGAAACGCATATTTTTGCAAAAAATGGCTTGGAACACACAGAAAAGCTTGGAAACATGATGATTCGACTTACAAAAATATATTTGGTCCAATTGTAACTTAATCCCAGCAAAAGGCCACTCTTTGAACCCTCCCCGACAGGATTTGCGAAATTGCGCTTTTCTCGCCGAGAAACGCTTATTTTTGCAAACATGGCTTGGAACACACAGAAATGCTTGGAAACATATTAATTCGACTTAGAAAAATATATTTGGTCCAATTTTAACTTAATCCCAGCAAAAGGCCACTCTTTGAACCCTCCCCGACAGGATTTGCGAAAATGCGCTTTTCTCGCCGAGAAACGCATATTTTTGCACAAACATGGCTTGGAACACACAGAAAAGCTTGGAAACATGCTGAATTCGACTTAGAAAAATATATTTGGTCCAATTGTAACTTAATCCCAGCAAAAGGCCACTCTTTGAACCCTCCCCGACATGATTTGCGAAATGCGCTTTTCTCGCCGAGAAACGCATATTTTTGCAAACATGGCTTGGAACGCACAGAAAAGCTTGGAAACATATTAATTCGACTTAGAAAAATATATTTGGTCCAATTTTAACTTAATCCCAGCAAAAGGCCACTCTTTGAACCCTCCCCGACAGGATTTGCGAAAATGCGCTTTTCTCGCCGAGAAACGCATATTTTTGCAAACATGGCTTGGAACACACAGAAAAGCTTGGAAACATGCTGAATTCGACTTAGAAAAATATATTTGGTCCAATTTTTACTTAATCCCAGCAAAAGGCCACTCTTTGAACCCTCCCCGACAGGATTTGCAAAAATGCGCTTTTCTCGCCGAGAAACGCATATTTTTGCAAACATGGCTTGGAACACACAGAAAAGCTTGGAAACATGCTGATTCGACTTAGAAAAATATATTTGGTCCAATTGTAACTTAATCCCAGCAAAAGGCCACTCTTTGAACCCTCCCCGACAGGATTTGCGAAAATGCGCTTTTCTCGCCGAGAAACGCATATTTTTGCAAACATGGCTTGGAACACACAGAAAAGCTTGGAAACATATTAATTCGACTTAGAAAATTATATTTGGTCCAATTTTAACTTAATCCCAGCAAAAGGCCACTCTTTGAACCCTCCCCGACAGGATTTGCGAAAATGCGCTTTTCTCGCCGAGAAACGCATATTTTTGCAAACATGGCTTGGAACACACAGAAAAGCTTGGAAACATATTAATTCGACTTAGAAAAATATATTTGGTCCAATTTTAACTTTATCCCAGCAAAAGGCCACTCTTTGAACCCTCCCCGACAGGATTTGCGAAAATGCGCTTTTCGCCGAGAAACCTCCCCGACAGCATTTCCCTCCCCGACAGCATTTGCGAAAATGCGCTTTTCTCGCCGAGAAACGCATATTTTTAAAAACATGGCTTGGAACACACAGAAAAGCTTGGAAACATGCTGATTCGACTTAGAAAAATATATTTGGTCCAATTGTAACTTAATCCCAGCAAAAGGCCACTCTTTGAACCCTCCCCGACAGCATTTGCGAAAATGCGCTTTTCTCGCCGAGAAACGCATATTTTTAAAAACATGGCTTGGAACACACAGAAAAGCTTGGAAACATGCTGATTCGACTTAGAAAAATATATTTGGTCCAATTGTAACTTAATCCCAGCAAAAGGCCACTCTTTGAACCCTCCCCGACAGCATTTGCGAAAATGCGCTTTTCTCGCCGAGAAACGCATATTTTTAAAAACATGGCTTGGAACACACAGAAAAGCTTGGAAACATGCTGATTCGACTTAGAAAAATATATTTGGTCCAATTGTAACTTAATCCCAGCAAAAGGCCACTCTTTGAACCCTCCCCGACAGCATTTGCGAAAATGCGCTTTTCTCGCCGAGAAACGCATATTTTTAAAAACATGGCTTGGAACACACAGAAAAGCTTGGAAACATGCTGATTCGACTTAGAAAAATATATTTGGTCCAATTGTAACTTAATCCCAGCAAAAGGCCACTCTTTGAACCCTCCCCGACAGCATTTGCGAAAATGCGCTTTTCTCGCCGAGAAACGCATATTTTTAAAAACATGGCTTGGAACACACAGAAAAGCTTGGAAACATGCTGATTCGACTTAGAAAAATATATTTGGTCCAATTGTAACTTAATCCCAGCAAAAGGCCACTCTTTGAACCCTCCCCGACAGCATTTGCGAAAATGCGCTTTTCTCGCCGAGAAACGCATATTTTTAAAAACATGGCTTGGAACACACAGAAAAGCTTGGAAACATGCTGATTCGACTTAGAAAAATATATTTGGTCCAATTGTAACTTAATCCCAGCAAAAGGCCACTCTTTGAACCCTCCCCGACAGCATTTGCGAAAATGCGCTTTTCTCGCCGAGAAACGCATATTTTTAAAAACATGGCTTGGAACACACAGAAAAGCTTGGAAACATGCTGATTCGACTTAGAAAAATATATTTGGTCCAATTGTAACTTAATCCCAGCAAAAGGCCACTCTTTGAACCCTCCCCGACAGCATTTGCGAAAATGCGCTTTTCTCGCCGAGAAACGCATATTTTTAAAAACATGGCTTGGAACACACAGAAAAGCTTGGAAACATGCTGATTCGACTTAGAAAAATATATTTGGTCCAATTGTAACTTAATCCCAGCAAAAGGCCACTCTTTGAACCCTCCCCGACAGCATTTGCGAAAATGCGCTTTTCTCGCCGAGAAACGCATATTTTTAAAAACATGGCTTGGAACACACAGAAAAGCTTGGAAACATGCTGATTCGACTTAGAAAAATATATTTGGTCCAATTGTAACTTAATCCCAGCAAAAGGCCACTCTTTGAACCCTCCCCGACAGCATTTGCGAAAATGCGCTTTTCTCGCCGAGAAACGCATATTTTTAAAAACATGGCTTGGAACACACAGAAAAGCTTGGAAACATGCTGATTCGACTTAGAAAAATATATTTGGTCCAATTGTAACTTAATCCCAGCAAAAGGCCACTCTTTGAACCCTCCCCGACAGCATTTGCGAAAATGCGCTTTTCTCGCCGAGAAACGCATATTTTTAAAAACATGGCTTGGAACACACAGAAAAGCTTGGAAACATGCTGATTCGACTTAGAAAAATATATTTGGTCCAATTGTAACTTAATCCCAGCAAAAGGCCACTCTTTGAACCCTCCCCGACAGCATTTGCGAAAATGCGCTTTTCTCGCCGAGAAACGCATATTTTTAAAAACATGGCTTGGAACACACAGAAAAGCTTGGAAACATGCTGATTCGACTTAGAAAAATATATTTGGTCCAATTGTAACTTAATCCCAGCAAAAGGCCACTCTTTGAACCCTCCCCGACAGCATTTGCGAAAATGCGCTTTTCTCGCCGAGAAACGCATATTTTTAAAAACATGGCTTGGAACACACAGAAAAGCTTGGAAACATGCTGATTCGACTTAGAAAAATATATTTGGTCCAATTGTAACTTAATCCCAGCAAAAGGCCACTCTTTGAACCCTCCCCGACAGCATTTGCGAAAATGCGCTTTTCTCGCCGAGAAACGCATATTTTTAAAAACATGGCTTGGAACACACAGAAAAGCTTGGAAACATGCTGATTCGACTTAGAAAAATATATTTGGTCCAATTGTAACTTAATCCCAGCAAAAGGCCACTCTTTGAACCCTCCCCGACAGCATTTGCGAAAATGCGCTTTTCTCGCCGAGAAACGCATATTTTTAAAAACATGGCTTGGAACACACAGAAAAGCTTGGAAACATGCTGATTCGACTTAGAAAAATATATTTGGTCCAATTGTAACTTAATCCCAGCAAAAGGCCACTCTTTGAACCCTCCCCGACAGCATTTGCGAAAATGCGCTTTTCTCGCCGAGAAACGCATATTTTTAAAAACATGGCTTGGAACACACAGAAAAGCTTGGAAACATGCTGATTCGACTTAGAAAAATATATTTGGTCCAATTGTAACTTAATCCCAGCAAAAGGCCACTCTTTGAACCCTCCCCGACAGCATTTGCGAAAATGCGCTTTTCTCGCCGAGAAACGCATATTTTTAAAAACATGGCTTGGAACACACAGAAAAGCTTGGAAACATGCTGATTCGACTTAGAAAAATATATTTGGTCCAATTGTAACTTAATCCCAGCAAAAGGCCACTCTTTGAACCCTCCCCGACAGCATTTGCGAAAATGCGCTTTTCTCGCCGAGAAACGCATATTTTTAAAAACATGGCTTGGAACACACAGAAAAGCTTGGAAACATGCTGATTCGACTTAGAAAAATATATTTGGTCCAATTGTAACTTAATCCCAGCAAAAGGCCACTCTTTGAACCCTCCCCGACAGCATTTGCGAAAATGCGCTTTTCTCGCCGAGAAACGCATATTTTTAAAAACATGGCTTGGAACACACAGAAAAGCTTGGAAACATGCTGATTCGACTTAGAAAAATATATTTGGTCCAATTGTAACTTAATCCCAGCAAAAGGCCACTCTTTGAACCCTCCCCGACAGCATTTGCGAAAATGCGCTTTTCTCGCCGAGAAACGCATATTTTTAAAAACATGGCTTGGAACACACAGAAAAGCTTGGAAACATGCTGATTCGACTTAGAAAAATATATTTGGTCCAATTGTAACTTAATCCCAGCAAAAGGCCACTCTTTGAACCCTCCCCGACAGCATTTGCGAAAATGCGCTTTTCTCGCCGAGAAACGCATATTTTTAAAAACATGGCTTGGAACACACAGAAAAGCTTGGAAACATGCTGATTCGACTTAGAAAAATATATTTGGTCCAATTGTAACTTAATCCCAGCAAAAGGCCACTCTTTGAACCCTCCCCGACAGCATTTGCGAAAATGCGCTTTTCTCGCCGAGAAACGCATATTTTTAAAAACATGGCTTGGAACACACAGAAAAGCTTGGAAACATGCTGATTCGACTTAGAAAAATATATTTGGTCCAATTGTAACTTAATCCCAGCAAAAGGCCACTCTTTGAACCCTCCCCGACAGCATTTGCGAAAATGCGCTTTTCTCGCCGAGAAACGCATATTTTTAAAAACATGGCTTGGAACACACAGAAAAGCTTGGAAACATGCTGATTCGACTTAGAAAAATATATTTGGTCCAATTGTAACTTAATCCCAGCAAAAGGCCACTCTTTGAACCCTCCCCGACAGCATTTGCGAAAATGCGCTTTTCTCGCCGAGAAACGCATATTTTTAAAAACATGGCTTGGAACACACAGAAAAGCTTGGAAACATGCTGATTCGACTTAGAAAAATATATTTGGTCCAATTGTAACTTAATCCCAGCAAAAGGCCACTCTTTGAACCCTCCCCGACAGGATTTGCGAAAATGCGCTTTTCTCGCCGAGAAACGCATATTTTTAAAAACATGGCTTGGAACACACAGAAAAGCTTGGAAACATGCTGATTCGACTTAGAAAAATATATTTGGTCCAATTGTAACTTAATCCCAGCAAAAGGCCACTCTTTGAACCCTCCCCGACAGCATTTGCGAAAATGCGCTTTTCTCGCCGAGAAACGCATATTTTTAAAAACATGGCTTGGAACACACAGAAAAGCTTGGAAACATGCTGATTCGACTTAGAAAAATATATTTGGTCCAATTGTAACTTAATCCCAGCAAAAGGCCACTCTTTGAACCCTCCCCGACAGCATTTGCGAAAATGCGCTTTTCTCGCCGAGAAACGCATATTTTTAAAAACATGGCTTGGAACACACAGAAAAGCTTGGAAACATGCTAATTCGACTTAGAAAAATATATTTGGTCCAATTGTAACTTAATCCCAGCAAAAGGCCACTCTTTGAACCCTCCCCGACAGCATTTGCGAAAATGCGCTTTTCTCGCCGAGAAACGCATATTTTTAAAAACATGGCTTGGAACACACAGAAAAGCTTGGAAACATGCTGATTCGACTTAGAAAAATATATTTGGTCCAATTGTAACTTAATCCCAGCAAAAGGCCACTCTTTGAACCCTCCCCGACAGCATTTGCGAAAATGCGCTTTTCTCGCCGAGAAACGCATATTTTTAAAAACATGGCTTGGAACACACAGAAAAGCTTGGAAACATGCTGATTCGACTTAGAAAAATATATTTGGTCCAATTGTAACTTAATCCCAGCAAAAGGCCACTCTTTGAACCCTCCCCGACAGGATTTGCGAAAATGCGCTTTTCTCGCCGAGAAACGCATATTTTTAAAAACATGGCTTGGAACACACAGAAAAGCTTGGAAACATGCTGATTCGACTTAGAAAAATATATTTGGTCCAATTGTAACTTAATCCCAGCAAAAGGCCACTCTTTGAACCCTCCCCGACAGCATTTGCGAAAATGCGCTTTTCTCGCCGAGAAACGCATATTTTTAAAAACATGGCTTGGAACACACAGAAAAGCTTGGAAACATGCTGATTCGACTTAGAAAAATATATTTGGTCCAATTGTAACTTAATCCCAGCAAAAGGCCACTCTTTGAACCCTCCCCGACAGCATTTGCGAAAATGCGCTTTTCTCGCCGAGAAACGCATATTTTTAAAAACATGGCTTGGAACACACAGAAAAGCTTGGAAACATGCTGATTCGACTTAGAAAAATATATTTGGTCCAATTGTAACTTAATCCCAGCAAAAGGCCACTCTTTGAACCCTCCCCGACAGCATTTGCGAAAATGCGCTTTTCTCGCCGAGAAACGCATATTTTTAAAAACATGGCTTGGAACACACAGAAAAGCTTGGAAACATGCTGATTCGACTTAGAAAAATATATTTGGTCCAATTGTAACTTAATCCCAGCAAAAGGCCACTCTTTGAACCCTCCCCGACAGCATTTAAAATGCGCTTTTCTCGCCGAGAAACGCATATTTTTAAAAACATGGCTTGGAACACACAGAAAAGCTTGGAAACATGCTGATTCGACTTAGAAAAATATATTTGGTCCAATTGTAACTTAATCCCAGCAAAAGGCCACTCTTTGAACCCTCCCCGACAGCATTTGCGTAAATTCGCTTTTCTCGCCGAGAAACGCATATTTTTTAAAACATGGCTTGGAACACACAGAAAAGCTTGGAAACATGCTGATTCGACTTAGAAAAATATATTTGGTCCAATTGTAACTTAATCCCAGCAAAAGGCCACTCTTTGAACCCTCCCCGACAGCATTTGCGAAAATGCGCTTTTCGCGCCGAGAAACGCATATTTTTAAAAACATGGCTTGGAACACACAGAAAAGCTTGGAAACATGCTGATTCGACTTAGAAAAATATATTTGGTCCAATTGTAACTTAATCCCAGCAAAAGGCCACTCTTTGAACCCTCCCCGACAGCATTTGCGAAAATGCGCTTTTCTCGCCGAGAAACGCATATTTTTAAAAACATGGCTTGGAACACACAGAAAAGCTTGGAAACATGCTGATTCGACTTAGAAAAATATATTTGGTCCAATTGTAACTTAATCCCAGCAAAAGGCCACTCTTTGAACCCTCCCCGACAGCATTTGCGAAAATGCGCTTTTCTCGCCGAGAAACGCATATTTTTAAAAACATGGCTTGGAACACACAGAAAAGCTTGGAAACATGCTGATTCGACTTAGAAAAATATATTTGGTCCAATTGTAACTTAATCCCAGCAAAAGGCCACTCTTTGAACCCTCCCCGACAGCATTTGCGAAAATGCGCTTTTCTCGCCGAGAAACGCATATTTTTAAAAACATGGCTTGGAACACACAGAAAAGCTTGGAAACATGCTGATTCGACTTAGAAAAATATATTTGGTCCAATTGTAACTTAATCCCAGCAAAAGGCCACTCTTTGAACCCTCCCCGACAGCATTTGCGAAAATGCGCTTTTCGCGCCGAGAAACGCATATTTTTAAAAACATGGCTTGGAACACACAGAAAAGCTTGGAAACATGCTGATTCGACTTAGAAAAATATATTTGGTCCAATTGTAACTTAATCCCAGCAAAAGGCCACTCTTTGAACCCTCCCCGACAGCATTTGCGAAAATGCGCTTTTCTCGCCGAGAAACGCATATTTTTAAAAACATGGCTTGGAACACACAGAAAAGCTTGGAAACATGCTGATTCGACTTAGAAAAATATATTTGGTCCAATTGTAACTTAATCCCAGCAAAAGGCCACTCTTTGAACCCTCCCCGACAGCATTTGCGAAAATGCGCTTTTCTCGCCGAGAAACGCATATTTTTAAAAACATGGCTTGGAACACACAGAAAAGCTTGGAAACATGCTGATTCGACTTAGAAAAATATATTTGGTCCAATTGTAACTTAATCCCAGCAAAAGGCCACTCTTTGAACCCTCCCCGACAGCATTTGCGAAAATGCGCTTTTCTCGCCGAGAAACGCATATTTTTAAAAACATGGCTTGGAACACACAGAAAAGCTTGGAAACATGCTGATTCGACTTAGAAAAATATATTTGGTCCAATTGTAACTTAATCCCAGCAAAAGGCCACTCTTTGAACCCTCCCCGACAGCATTTGCGAAAATGCGCTTTTCTCGCCGAGAAACGCATATTTTTAAAAACATGGCTTGGAACACACAGAAAAGCTTGGAAACATGCTGATTCGACTTAGAAAAATATATTTGGTCCAATTGTAACTTAATCCCAGCAAAAGGCCACTCTTTGAACCCTCCCCGACAGGATTTGCTAATATGCGCTTTTCTCGCCGAGAAACGCATATTTTTAAAAACATGGCTTGGAACACACAGAAAAGCTTGGAAACATGCTGATTCGACTTAGAAAAATATATTTGGTCCAATTGTAACTTAATCCCAGCAAAAGGCCACTCTTTGAACCCTCCCCGACAGCATTTGCGAAAATGCGCTTTTCTCGCCGAGAAACGCATATTTTTAAAAACATGGCTTGGAACACACAGAAAAGCTTGGAAACATGCTGATTCGACTTAGAAAAATATATTTGGTCCAATTGTAACTTAATCCCAGCAAAAGGCCACTCTTTGAACCCTCCCCGACAGCATTTGCGAAAATGCGCTTTTCTCGCCGAGAAACGCATATTTTTAAAAACATGGCTTGGAACACACAGAAAAGCTTGGAAACATGCTGATTCGACTTAGAAAAATATATTTGGTCCAATTGTAACTTAATCCCAGCAAAAGGCCACTCTTTGAACCCTCCCCGACAGCATTTGCGAAAATGCGCTTTTCTCGCCGAGAAACGCATATTTTTAAAAACATGGCTTGGAACACACAGAAAAGCTTGGAAACATGCTGATTCGACTTAGAAAAATATATTTGGTCCAATTGTAACTTAATCCCAGCAAAAGGCCACTCTTTGAACCCTCCCCGACAGCATTTGCGAAAATGCGCTTTTCTCGCCGAGAAACGCATATTTTTAAAAACATGGCTTGGAACACACAGAAAAGCTTGGAAACATGCTGATTCGACTTAGAAAAATATATTTGGTCCAATTGTAACTTAATCCCAGCAAAAGGCCACTCTTTGAACCCTCCCCGACAGGATTTGCGAAAATGCGCTTTTCTCGCCGAGAAACGCATATTTTTAAAAACATGGCTTGGAACACACAGAAAAGCTTGGAAACATGCTGATTCGACTTAGAAAAATATATTTGGTCCAATTGTAACTTAATCCCAGCAAAAGGCCACTCTTTGAACCCTCCCCGACAGCATTTGCGAAAATGCGCTTTTCTCGCCGAGAAACGCATATTTTTAAAAACATGGCTTGGAACACACAGAAAAGCTTGGAAACATGCTAATTCGACTTAGAAAAATATATTTGGTCCAATTGTAACTTAATCCCAGCAAAAGGCCACTCTTTGAACCCTCCCCGACAGCATTTGCGAAAATGCGCTTTTCTCGCCGAGAAACGCATATTTTTAAAAACATGGCTTGGAACACACAGAAAAGCTTGGAAACATGCTGATTCGACTTAGAAAAATATATTTGGTCCAATTGTAACTTAATCCCAGCAAAAGGCCACTCTTTGAACCCTCCCCGACAGCATTTGCGAAAATGCGCTTTTCTCGCCGAGAAACGCATATTTTTAAAAACATGGCTTGGAACACACAGAAAAGCTTGGAAACATGCTGATTCGACTTACAAAAATATATTTGGTCCAATTGTAACTTAATCCCAGCAAAAGGCCACTCTTTGAACCCTCCCCGACAGCATTTGCGAAAATGCGCTTTTCTCGCCGAGAAACGCATATTTTTAAAAACATGGCTTGGAACACACAGAAAAGCTTGGAAACATGCTGATTCGACTTAGAAAAATATATTTGGTCCAATTGTAACTTAATCCCAGCAAAAGGCCACTCTTTGAACCCTCCCCGACAGGATTTGCGAAAATGCGCTTTTCTCGCCGAGAAACGCATATTTTTAAAAACATGGCTTGGAACACACAGAAAAGCTTGGAAACATGCTGATTCGACTTAGAAAAATATATTTGGTCCAATTGTAACTTAATCCCAGCAAAAGGCCACTCTTTGAACCCTCCCCGACAGCATTTGCGAAAATGCGCTTTTCTCGCCGAGAAACGCATATTTTTAAAAACATGGCTTGGAACACACAGAAAAGCTTGGAAACATGCTGATTCGACTTAGAAAAATATATTTGGTCCAATTGTAACTTAATCCCAGCAAAAGGCCACTCTTTGAACCCTCCCCGACAGCATTTGCGAAAATGCGCTTTTCTCGCCGAGAAACGCATATTTTTAAAAACATGGCTTGGAACACACAGAAAAGCTTGGAAACATGCTAATTCGACTTAGAAAAATATATTTGGTCCAATTGTAACTTAATCCCAGCAAAAGGCCACTCTTTGAACCCTCCCCGACAGCATTTGCGAAAATGCGCTTTTCTCGCCGAGAAACGCATATTTTTAAAAACATGGCTTGGAACACACAGAAAAGCTTGGAAACATGCTGATTCGACTTAGAAAAATATATTTGGTCCAATTGTAACTTAATCCCAGCAAAAGGCCACTCTTTGAACCCTCCCCGACAGCATTTGCGAAAATGCGCTTTTCTCGCCGAGAAACGCATATTTTTAAAAACATGGCTTGGAACACACAGAAAAGCTTGGAAACATGCTGATTCGACTTAGAAAAATATATTTGGTCCAATTGTAACTTAATCCCAGCAAAAGGCCACTCTTTGAACCCTCCCCGACAGGATTTGCGAAAATGCGCTTTTCTCGCCGAGAAACGCATATTTTTAAAAACATGGCTTGGAACACACAGAAAAGCTTGGAAACATGCTGATTCGACTTAGAAAAATATATTTGGTCCAATTGTAACTTAATCCCAGCAAAAGGCCACTCTTTGAACCCTCCCCGACAGCATTTGCGAAAATGCGCTTTTCTCGCCGAGAAACGCATATTTTTAAAAACATGGCTTGGAACACACAGAAAAGCTTGGAAACATGCTGATTCGACTTAGAAAAATATATTTGGTCCAATTGTAACTTAATCCCAGCAAAAGGCCACTCTTTGAACCCTCCCCGACAGCATTTGCGAAAATGCGCTTTTCTCGCCGAGAAACGCATATTTTTAAAAACATGGCTTGGAACACACAGAAAAGCTTGGAAACATGCTAATTCGACTTAGAAAAATATATTTGGTCCAATTGTAACTTAATCCCAGCAAAAGGCCACTCTTTGAACCCTCCCCGACAGCATTTGCGAAAATGCGCTTTTCTCGCCGAGAAACGCATATTTTTAAAAACATGGCTTGGAACACACAGAAAAGCTTGGAAACATGCTGATTCGACTTAGAAAAATATATTTGGTCCAATTGTAACTTAATCCCAGCAAAAGGCCACTCTTTGAACCCTCCCCGACAGCATTTGCGAAAATGCGCTTTTCTCGCCGAGAAACGCATATTTTTAAAAACATGGCTTGGAACACACAGAAAAGCTTGGAAACATGCTGATTCGACTTAGAAAAATATATTTGGTCCAATTGTAACTTAATCCCAGCAAAAGGCCACTCTTTGAACCCTCCCCGACAGGATTTGCGAAAATGCGCTTTTCTCGCCGAGAAACGCATATTTTTAAAAACATGGCTTGGAACACACAGAAAAGCTTGGAAACATGCTGATTCGACTTAGAAAAATATATTTGGTCCAATTGTAACTTAATCCCAGCAAAAGGCCACTCTTTGAACCCTCCCCGACAGCATTTGCGAAAATGCGCTTTTCTCGCCGAGAAACGCATATTTTTAAAAACATGGCTTGGAACACACAGAAAAGCTTGGAAACATGCTGATTCGACTTAGAAAAATATATTTGGTCCAATTGTAACTTAATCCCAGCAAAAGGCCACTCTTTGAACCCTCCCCGACAGGATTTGCGAAAATGCGCTTTTCTCGCCGAGAAACGCATATTTTTAAAAACATGGCTTGGAACACACAGAAAAGCTTGGAAACATGCTGATTCGACTTAGAAAAATATATTTGGTCCAATTGTAACTTAATCCCAGCAAAAGGCCACTCTTTGAACCCTCCCCGACAGCATTTGCGAAAATGCGCTTTTCTCGCCGAGAAACGCATATTTTTAAAAACATGGCTTGGAACACACAGAAAAGCTTGGAAACATGCTGATTCGACTTAGAAAAATATATTTGGTCCAATTGTAACTTAATCCCAGCAAAAGGCCACTCTTTGAACCCTCCCCGACAGCATTTGCGAAAATGCGCTTTTCTCGCCGAGAAACGCATATTTTTAAAAACATGGCTTGGAACACACAGAAAAGCTTGGAAACATGCTAATTCGACTTAGAAAAATATATTTGGTCCAATTGTAACTTAATCCCAGCAAAAGGCCACTCTTTGAACCCTCCCCGACAGCATTTGCGAAAATGCGCTTTTCTCGCCGAGAAACGCATATTTTTAAAAACATGGCTTGGAACACACAGAAAAGCTTGGAAACATGCTGATTCGACTTAGAAAAATATATTTGGTCCAATTGTAACTTAATCCCAGCAAAAGGCCACTCTTTGAACCCTCCCCGACAGCATTTGCGAAAATGCGCTTTTCTCGCCGAGAAACGCATATTTTTAAAAACATGGCTTGGAACACACAGAAAAGCTTGGAAACATGCTGATTCGACTTAGAAAAATATATTTGGTCCAATTGTAACTTAATCCCAGCAAAAGGCCACTCTTTGAACCCTCCCCGACAGCATTTGCGAAAATGCGCTTTTCTCGCCGAGAAACGCATATTTTTAAAAACATGGCTTGGAACACACAGAAAAGCTTGGAAACATGCTGATTCGACTTAGAAAAATATATTTGGTCCAATTGTAACTTAATCCCAGCAAAAGGCCACTCTTTGAACCCTCCCCGACAGCATTTGCGAAAATGCGCTTTTCTCGCCGAGAAACGCATATTTTTAAAAACATGGCTTGGAACACACAGAAAAGCTTGGAAACATGCTGATTCGACTTAGAAAAATATATTTGGTCCAATTGTAACTTAATCCCAGCAAAAGGCCACTCTTTGAACCCTCCCCGACAGCATTTGCGAAAATGCGCTTTTCTCGCCGAGAAACGCATATTTTTAAAAACATGGCTTGGAACACACAGAAAAGCTTGGAAACATGCTAATTCGACTTAGAAAAATATATTTGGTCCAATTGTAACTTAATCCCAGCAAAAGGCCACTCTTTGAACCCTCCCCGACAGCATTTGCGAAAATGCGCTTTTCTCGCCGAGAAACGCATATTTTTAAAAACATGGCTTGGAACACACAGAAAAGCTTGGAAACATGCTGATTCGACTTAGAAAAATATATTTGGTCCAATTGTAACTTAATCCCAGCAAAAGGCCACTCTTTGAACCCTCCCCGACAGCATTTGCGAAAATGCGCTTTTCTCGCCGAGAAACGCATATTTTTAAAAACATGGCTTGGAACACACAGAAAAGCTTGGAAACATGCTGATTCGACTTAGAAAAATATATTTGGTCCAATTGTAACTTAATCCCAGCAAAAGGCCACTCTTTGAACCCTCCCCGACAGCATTTGCGAAAATGCGCTTTTCTCGCCGAGAAACGCATATTTTTAAAAACATGGCTTGGAACACACAGAAAAGCTTGGAAACATGCTAATTCGACTTAGAAAAATATATTTGGTCCAATTGTAACTTAATCCCAGCAAAAGGCCACTCTTTGAACCCTCCCCGACAGCATTTGCTAAAATGCGCTTTTCTCGCCGAGAAACGCATATTTTTAAAAACATGGCTTGGAACACACAGAAAAGCTTGGAAACATGCTGATTCGACTTAGAAAAATATATTTGGTCCAATTGTAACTTAATCC